>CABFVX010004837.1:27765-59077 GCA_902151425.1 Timema shepardi
TGGGGGGGGGGGGTCGAGAATTGAATCTCACACGGGTGAACTGAGGGTGTTATTCCCTAAATGGTTTTTCACACTTCCTCCATGCAAATGCGGATTCACTTCCTTGAAATCCAACTTTTCCGACTCCTAGCCCATTGAGCGTAATTAGTACTGAATGGGTAGTAAGACGTGGTGCTCAGTATTATTAAAACGTTGAGAAAAGAGGGATATCTCTCTCCACCAACGAGCATAACAATCAATCTCCAATTTCAAGGTTTGGAATAAAATATATATTTTTATAAAAACCAACAAACTCTGAGCTATATATATTAGCTTATAGTTTAGAAATTGTTGGTTGTTATAAAAAATAAACGGTATTTCAAGTAACATATTTTTATAAATAATAATACATTTAGTAGAACTACAATTTTACAATGATAAGTTATTTATTCCTCATATAACTGCAAAGATATAATCCAAATTTGTAAATTTATTTCATAAAAAGTACACGTAAATATATTTTCATAAGATGATTTGCGTTGACTTTTTTTTTCATTTGTTATAGTTGTTTAACGTGCAATTTCTGAACCAAGTAGATCAGCTCACGATTAGTAAACAAACTTATATCTAAAAGAGACCCAATATCCTGGCCCCCAGCACTTAATTCATCAATGTGAAAGAGAGAACCCACATTTCACTAATGAAATAATTTTCGGCCATGCCAGGAAACGAACCCTAAATACTTAGCTCAGTATGCGGACACACTACCGACTGAGCAAAATTATGTCTACGTGTGGCATATTTGATCGGGAAAGAACTACATTCAGACGTGGAGGATTTATTCGGAAATTGGTAGATGTTCAACAATAATATGTATCTGGAAAACCTCTATTATGATATATTGAGATACATCATGTTTCCTGGCAACAAATAATAAACATTGCTTGATTTAAAAAGACACGAGAGAGTTTGATTAGTGAATCTTATATTTATAAGGAGTACAAATGCTTATAATACACGAAATAGTCTAATATATTATTATCTTTAACTTTACGGGAACCCCACATACGAGACTAAAAGAATAAAAAGATACTAAGGGATATAATCACCCAAGATACTCTGTCGTCTAATTAAAGTATTATAGCATAAAAACATATATTTTCTGTAGGAGTCTCACACATAAGTATTTATTGCATCGATACTTTAGAAAGAAAAATATTTAGAAATTGTGCTTGGAAAAGTGGATGATTACCACTGTACAGACAATATGGACGAGGAAGAAACTACATCTTATTGAAGAAGATTCTTCGGTAGAATTGGGAGATGGCTTCACAAGTTAAATATTTTACATAAATTTACAAGTGGAGAACCTTAAACCAAATTTTATTATATTTAATAATTTCTTTTCGAAATTTAAAATTTTCAAAATTGCAGATGAAAATAGTACGTGCCTAAACAATGTCTGTGCTTGATTAAATTCTGGAGAAGATACTTAAAATTTGTTATACCATTACCTTCATGTAAAGGAATATATCATCACACATGTAGAATAATGTAAATATCACTACCCTAAGGCCCTCTACCTCTAACGGCTTTACACTGTTGTCAATATAACTACCCTAATTGCATATTCTGTAACAGTTGTAGAGTGTTGTCAATTACAATATTCTGATGACCTCTTACTCTAAAGACTATAGAGTGTTGTCTATGACAATATTCTTATGACCTCTTACTCTAAAGACTGTAGAGTGTTGTCAATGACAATATTCTGATGAGCTCATTCTCTAAAGACTGTAGAGTGTTGTCAATGACAATATTCTGATGACCTCATTCTCTAAAGGCTGTAGAGTGTTGTCAATGTCAATATTCTGATGACCTCTTTCTCTAAAGGCTGTAGAGTGTTGTCAATGTCAATAATTCTGATGACCTCTTTCTCTAAAGACTGTAGAGTGTTGTCAATGACAATATTCTGATGACCTCTTTCTCTAAAGACTGTAGAGTGTTGTCAATGTCAATATTCTGATGACCTCATTCTCTAACGGCTGTATACTGTTGTCAATGACAATATTATTATGACCTCATTCTCTAAAGACTGTAGAGTGTTGTCAATGACAATATTATTATGACCTCTTTCTCTAACGGCTGTATACTGTTGTCAATATCACTAACCTAAGGCCTTCATCCTTTAACGGCTGTAGACGTTTGTCAATATATCTACCCTAATATCCTCCTTCTTTAAGATCCTCTATCAGTACTAATAACTAGTGGTTAATATGTTTAGATGAATTAAGATGTGTCTGTCCTCTTGCTAATCTTGCTAATTGGTGTAATTGTAGTCCTGAGCTAGGTGCTAGTAAATGGTAAGTCCTTACAAGTATAAACATTCCTTCTTTTTTTCTTGAAAAAAAGATTCAACAAATCTGTAGGCGTCACATTTAAGTAATTAAAGATGAATATCTCTCACTTCTGATAGTTAGTGTAGGCAAAATTTATAATCACTCTGATGTTAAGTAGTCCAAAATTAAATCTAGACTAATACCCTGTATAATTACCAAGACAGATACGATTGAATTGAACTTTAATATCACACAAAACCAAAGCGTCCGTTAGTTTTTTTTATCTTCCTAAATAAACTGTTGTCATTAAAAAACCATTAAAATAATCAAAGAAAATCATTTTAGCATCGTATAGAAGGATGAATAATTGTATTGAAATTTAAGTGTTGTTCACGGAAAAAAAAAGTTCAATTGATACAGATATCTGGTGAATAATATTTAAAATGTATCACTAAAAATATGATGAAGAACTCCGTGACTACTTAAAATATGAATTGGATCCATATCTTTTAACGATCTTTGATAAAATGGATGCGCAAAACTAAAAAGTCATCTTCTTTTGATAGCTTTGAACCAAGCATAGTTAAACTTGTACTGAAAATATTACGTATGTCATGGATGAAGGATATCAACAAAATGAGCTAATTACTTAGAGAAAATATGGGATTTGTACTCATCCAGATATATCCAATCGAATTTGGAGGACATCATCTCATCAGTTGAGCGGACCTGTTGGTTTTGTTTCTTTTAAAAATCTAAAAATGTAAATAACAAATTTGCCCTTTTAAAACAAAATCGAATAAATTGTTCTTCTCATTTGAATCCTTCTTTTTTAAAAGAAATCTGGACAATTTGAATCCAGAAAGAAGATGATATTATATAGACTGGAGGAAGGGTTTTAAAAGATCCTTCAAGTTTTATAATGTATGTATTGTTTGGTATAAGTTATTTAGATTAAAATTAATTATTGTTTAACAACAGCTATGCAGTGACCTATAATAACTAAAGTTCTAACTAATGTAAAGTAGTATATGTATTTGCTAAGAGATTTGACCAGTTTTATTAATTGTAATTCAGCACGTTTCACCTCGAGGTCACAGAGGGGAGGCGCGGTCATTATTTTATCTCTTCAGAGTCACGAATATTTCAGAAACTGCGTGATCAGTAAAATGTTAAGTTATTCTCATTATAAATAAAGAGATAACATTGTAATAGGTGATTTTTCTTCGATATTACAACGAATCTTTTCGTTTTATATGCACGAGAAACAAAAAAGAGTATTTTACGATTCTGTCTGTCTGTCTTGTCTGTATCTTGGCCTAGAACCAAAACCATTTTGCCGAGTGTTGAAACCTGGTATCTTGGATAGTTAAATGGTTATCATAGGAAGGTTTAGAATAATCCATCAACCCTAAAGTTTGGGTATTTTATAAGAAATTTTATTCGATATCAGTTATAAAATTTGATTAAATTTGTCTATAGACTCGTTTTAATATTACAAACAAAATGACGCAACTAATTTTCCTGATAAAATTACTTGGAGGGTTGTTTACACAGGCGGATATCAACAATGTTGATAATATCTACGCATCTATTTGAAATATGAAATTAATTGGTAATTGAATAATTGTAAGATTATTAAAATAAGTCAATTTTAAATGAAAGATTTTTTAAAACCATTAATTTCCAAAGGAAGAGTAAAATATATAGTTTTAAACATAGGTTTGGGGAATTAAGAGATTATTTCTAGGTTATAATTTAATACTTTTTAAATATTTTATTTCTGCAACAGTTATTTCGTTTCAATATTCTTACCAGTTTTTAGTAAATGTTTCCATTTTTAGGTAAAAAGCGTGCAAGTCATTCCGGGGCACCGTGCATTTATTTTTCTACAAAATTGATAGAAAATATTTATTTTAAGGTAAAATTTCATTATTTACTCTAATAACTTATAACTTTTGACCTTTTCAAAAATATTATTGTGGTATTTTTCTGTTTAATTGAGAGCTAATTTTTTTGTTTTCCACTAAAATTTTGCACTGTGGATTTTATGCAATTTCTGAACATTCAAATGGATTCATCTTATTTGATAATAAAGTAAGACACTTCACAACCTCATATAATTCCACAGCATTATGTTCAATCAAAATTATTGAAAAACAAGATGGTGGCGTTTTGTTAAATGGACCATGAGCCATACTTTGACTACCCTTTTTTTCAATAACTTATTTATGTTTGTTTAAATTGTTTATAAAACTAAACACATTGTCCTTGAATATCCACAGTCATGTGGTGGTAGAGTGGAAATGGAAAATCATTTAGGAAAATCCACCCGACAAAGATTCGAAACTCAACCTCTCTGTCCTCGGTGGTCTTGCTCAACATGAAAATCGCAGGTTAGCAAAATAGGACTTAGAGCTGATTACGTAAGTAGATTTCCCTAGCACTTAACCTATCAGTTGAACCTATTAAAACATAAAGGTTGAGTATCCTAGCACTGAGCCAATCCTGCCTGAGAGCTGAATACGTCAGTTGAATATCCTAGCACTTAGACAATCCTGCCTGAGATCTGAGCACGTCAGTTGAGTATCCTAGCACTGAGCCAAGAGCCAATCCTGTCTGAGAGCTGAATACGTCAGTTGAATATCCTAGCACTGAGACAATCCTGCTGAGATCTGAGCACGTCAGTTGAGTATCCTAGCACTGAGCCAATCCTGTCTGAGAGCTGAATACGTCAGTTGAGTATCCTAGCACTGAGCCAATCCTGTCTGAGAGCTGAGCACGTCAGTTGAATATCCTAGCAATAACATAATCTTTCATGTAAGCTAAAAACTAATAATATACATGCAAATAACTGTAAACTTCAGTAAATACCAGTTTAATATAAATATTAATAATTGTAGCGGAAAGAGCTAGGCTCTCTAAATTCTGGACTTACACTCATTCATACTCTTGCGTGGTGGTTGACCGGCGAATTTAAAGTAAACACTCCGCTCCTTGTTCTAATATCCTCTTATAAAACCAATAATTTTAAATAAATAATAATATCTTTTAACTTTTCCAACAAGTAGGGTAAAATATTATGACTTTCAAAGAAATAAATATAACCCAGAATGTTGGTGGTTGTTGATGTTTGTTTTCCTCCGAACCCTAAAGAGTGGATTTGTAAAGTCGTCAGTCTGTGTGTCTGTCTTACTCTCAAATTAAGTGTAGAAAGTTTACTAAATGATAAAAAAAGATAAATTCGATTTCACCAAAATCGGATTTAGAGATTTTGATTATAATTCGTATCCAGGCTTTGATTAAGATTATAAACAAAATTAACTATTTTCATTTACCCATGAAAATTACTTTTAATATAATTTACAGGATCGGAATTTTTCATATCTACGCAACTTTTTGGGATATTATATATTTTATCAATGCAAAATTACAGCAAATTAAAAATAATAAGTTTGTTTGAAATAATTTTTTATAAATCCAATAGTTTCTTAGATATTAGCAAACATATTGATATAATTTTGCCAGCTTTAACTGTAGAGAAATAATGTCTAGATTTTAGCGTAATAATTATCTAATCCCTTGGAGTAAGTAAGTATTTTGAAATCATGATGTATTTTTCCTCTAACCTTTTAGGAAAAATGTTTGTACAGCAATGATCTATCTCTATTATCAAAAACTATGTGGAACAGGCAAAATATCAGTTCATGAAAATAATAATAATTAATTTGTCTGGAAAAATGTTTCACTTAGACTGTACTCCAAAGGAACAGTTGTTTTTTGTTACTATATTGTTTATATTTTTTAATTTTTTAACGTCAAACATTGAAGCGGGTATTAAAATAAATTTAAATTGAACAAAACTACCTCAACTTATGTGTTGTAGGGCATTGTTATGCCAAAAATCAAATGACCATTTAATCAGGAAGAAATGTGGAACTAATATCTCTAAAGTGTATAGATGGTGAGAATCATTTTAATTAAAACATTAACATCTTTGTTTACTCAATAATCAGGTTTCTTTGAAAATGAATAAATATCTTTTAAGATTGTAAACAATTGTAAAATATGATTCTATTTCTGTATAAACTCAAAGGATGTAACAACACTGACCCCTCCACCAAGGTGTTTGTCCAATATAAACAATAAATATTAGCCACTCCTTCAAGATGTTTGTCCTATATAAACAATCAACACTAGCCACTCCTTCAAGATGTTTGTCTAATATAAACAATAAACACTAGCCACTCCATCAAGATGTTTGTCCAATATAAAAAATCAACACTAGACACTTCATCAAGATGTTTGTCCAATATAAACAATAAACACTAGCCACTCCATCAAGATGTTTATCTAATATAAACTATAAACACTAGCCACTCCATCAAGATGTTTGTCCAATATAAACAATAAACACTAGCCAGTCCATCAAGATGTTTGTCCAATATAAACAATAAACACTAGTCACTCCATCAAGATGTTTGTTTAATATAAACAATAAACACTAGCCACTCCATCAAGATGTTTGTCCAATATAAACAATAAACACTAGCCACTCCATCAAGATGTTTGTCCAATATAAACAATAAACACTAGCCACTCCATCAAGATGTTTGTCCAATATAAACAATAAACAGTAGCCACTCCATCAAGATGTGTGTTTAATATAAACAATAAACACTAGCCACTCCATCAAGATGTTTGTTTTATATAAACAATAAACACTAGCCACACCATCAAGATGTTTGGCCAATATAAACAATAGATACTAGCCACTCCATCAAGATGTTTGTCCAATATAAACAATAAACACTAGCCACTCCATCAAGATGTTTGTCAAATATAAACAATAAACACTAGCCACTCCATCAAGATGTTTGTCCAATATAAACAATCAACACTAGCCACTCCATCAAGATGTTTGTCCAATATAAACAATCAACACTAGCCACTCCATCAAGATGTTTGTCCAATATAAACAATCAACACTAGCCACTCCATCAAGATGTTTGTCCAATATAAACAATCAACACTAGCCACTCCATCAAGATGTTTGTCCAATATAAACAATCAACACTAGCCACTCCATCAAGATGTTTGTCCAATATAAACAATCAACACTAGCCACTCCATCAAGATGTTTGTCCAATATAAACAATCAACACTAGCCACTCCATCAAGATGTTTGTCCAATATAAACAATCAACACTAGCCACTCCATCAAGATGTTTGTCCAATATAAACAATCAACACTAGCCACTCCATCAAGATGTTTGTCCAATATAAACAATCAACACTAGCCACTCCATCAAGATGTTTGTCCAATATAAACAATCAACACTAGCCACTCCATCAAGATGTTTGTCCAATATAAACAATCAACACTAGCCACTCCATCAAGATGTTTGTCCAATATAAACAATCAACACTAGCCACTCCATCAAGATGTTTGTCCAATATAAACAATCAACACTAGCCACTCCATCAAGATGTTTGTCCAATATAAACAATCAACACTAGCCACTCCATCAAGATGTTTGTCCAATATAAACAATCAACACTAGCCACTCCATCAAGATGTTTGTCCAATATAAACAATCAACACTAGCCACTCCATCAAGATGTTTGTCCAATATAAACAATCAACACTAGCCACTCCATCAAGATGTTTGTCCAATATAAACAATCAACACTAGCCACTCCATCAAGATGTTTGTCCAATATAAACAATCAACACTAGCCACTCCATCAAGATGTTTGTCCAATATAAACAATCAACACTAGCCACTCCATCAAGATGTTTGTCCAATATAAACAATCAACACTAGCCACTCCATCAAGATGTTTGTCCAATATAAACAATCAACACTAGCCACTCCATCAAGATGTTTGTCCAATATAAACAATCAACACTAGCCACTCCATCAAGATGTTTGTCCAATATAAACAATCAACACTAGCCACTCCATCAAGATGTTTGTCCAATATAAACAATCAACACTAGCCACTCCATCAAGATGTTTGTCCAATATAAACAATCAACACTAGCCACTCCATCAAGATGTTTGTCCAATATAAACAATCAACACTAGCCACTCCATCAAGATGTTTGTCCAATATAAACAATCAACACTAGCCACTCCATCAAGATGTTTGTCCAATATAAACAATCAACACTAGCCACTCCATCAAGATGTTTGTCCAATATAAACAATCAACACTAGCCACTCCATCAAGATGTTTGTCCAATATAAACAATCAACACTAGCCACTCCATCAAGATGTTTGTCCAATATAAACAATCAACACTAGCCACTCCATCAAGATGTTTGTCCAATATAAACAATCAACACTAGCCACTCCATCAAGATGTTTGTCCAATATAAACAATCAACACTAGCCACTCCATCAAGATGTTTGTCCAATATAAACAATCAACACTAGCCACTCCATCAAGATGTTTGTCCAATATAAACAATCAACACTAGCCACTCCATCAAGATGTTTGTCCAATATAAACAATCAACACTAGCCACTCCATCAAGATGTTTGTCCAATATAAACAATCAACACTAGCCACTCCATCAAGATGTTTGTCCAATATAAACAATCAACACTAGCCACTCCATCAAGATGTTTGTCCAATATAAACAATCAACACTAGCCACTCCATCAAGATGTTTGTCCAATATAAACAATCAACACTAGCCACTCCATCAAGATGTTTGTCCAATATAAACAATCAACACTAGCCACTCCATCAAGATGTTTGTCCAATATAAACAATCAACACTAGCCACTCCATCAAGATGTTTGTCCAATATAAACAATCAACACTAGCCACTCCATCAAGATGTTTGTCCAATATAAACAATCAACACTAGCCACTCCATCAAGATGTTTGTCCAATATAAACAATCAACACTAGCCACTCCATCAAGATGTTTGTCCAATATAAACAATCAACACTAGCCACTCCATCAAGATGTTTGTCCAATATAAACAATCAACACTAGCCACTCCATCAAGATGTTTGTCCAATATAAACAATCAACACTAGCCACTCCATCAAGATGTTTGTCCAATATAAACAATCAACACTAGCCACTCCATCAAGATGTTTGTCCAATATAAACAATCAACACTAGCCACTCCATCAAGATGTTTGTCCAATATAAACAATCAACACTAGCCACTCCATCAAGATGTTTGTCCAATATAAACAATCAACACTAGCCACTCCATCAAGATGTTTGTCCAATATAAACAATCAACACTAGCCACTCCATCAAGATGTTTGTCCAATATAAACAATCAACACTAGCCACTCCATCAAGATGTTTGTCCAATATAAACAATCAACACTAGCCACTCCATCAAGATGTTTGTCCAATATAAACAATCAACACTAGCCACTCCATCAAGATGTTTGTCCAATATAAACAATCAACACTAGCCACTCCATCAAGATGTTTGTCCAATATAAACAATCAACACTAGCCACTCCATCAAGATGTTTGTCCAATATAAACAATCAACACTAGCCACTCCATCAAGATGTTTGTCCAATATAAACAATCAACACTAGCCACTCCATCAAGATGTTTGTCCAATATAAACAATCAACACTAGCCACTCCATCAAGATGTTTGTCCAATATAAACAATCAACACTAGCCACTCCATCAAGATGTTTGTCCAATATAAACAATCAACACTAGCCACTCCATCAAGATGTTTGTCCAATATAAACAATCAACACTAGCCACTCCATCAAGATGTTTGTCCAATATAAACAATCAACACTAGCCACTCCATCAAGATGTTTGTCCAATATAAACAATCAACACTAGCCACTCCATCAAGATGTTTGTCCAATATAAACAATCAACACTAGCCACTCCATCAAGATGTTTGTCCAATATAAACAATCAACACTAGCCACTCCATCAAGATGTTTGTCCAATATAAACAATCAACACTAGCCACTCCATCAAGATGTTTGTCCAATATAAACAATCAACACTAGCCACTCCATCAAGATGTTTGTCCAATATAAACAATCAACACTAGCCACTCCATCAAGATGTTTGTCCAATATAAACAATCAACACTAGCCACTCCATCAAGATGTTTGTCCAATATAAACAATCAACACTAGCCACTCCATCAAGATGTTTGTCCAATATAAACAATCAACACTAGCCACTCCATCAAGATGTTTGTCCAATATAAACAATCAACACTAGCCACTCCATCAAGATGTTTGTCCAATATAAACAATCAACACTAGCCACTCCATCAAGATGTTTGTCCAATATAAACAATCAACACTAGCCACTCCATCAAGATGTTTGTCCAATATAAACAATCAACACTAGCCACTCCATCAAGATGTTTGTCCAATATAAACAATCAACACTAGCCACTCCATCAAGATGTTTGTCCAATATAAACAATCAACACTAGCCACTCCATCAAGATGTTTGTCCAATATAAACAATCAACACTAGCCACTCCATCAAGATGTTTGTCCAATATAAACAATCAACACTAGCCACTCCATCAAGATGTTTGTCCAATATAAACAATCAACACTAGCCACTCCATCAAGATGTTTGTCCAATATAAACAATCAACACTAGCCACTCCATCAAGATGTTTGTCCAATATAAACAATCAACACTAGCCACTCCATCAAGATGTTTGTCCAATATAAACAATCAACACTAGCCACTCCATCAAGATGTTTGTCCAATATAAACAATCAACACTAGCCACTCCATCAAGATGTTTGTCCAATATAAACAATCAACACTAGCCACTCCATCAAGATGTTTGTCCAATATAAACAATCAACACTAGCCACTCCATCAAGATGTTTGTCCAATATAAACAATCAACACTAGCCACTCCATCAAGATGTTTGTCCAATATAAACAATCAACACTAGCCACTCCATCAAGATGTTTGTCCAATATAAACAATCAACACTAGCCACTCCATCAAGATGTTTGTCCAATATAAACAATCAACACTAGCCACTCCATCAAGATGTTTGTCCAATATAAACCATCAACACTAGCCACTCCATCAAGATGTTTGTCTAATATAAACAATAAACACTAGCCACTCCATCAAGATGTTTGTCCAATATAAACAATAACCACTAGCCACTCCATCAAGATGTTTGTTTAATATAAACAATAAACACTAGCCATTCCATCAAGATGTTTGTCCAATATAAACAATAAACACAAGCCACTCCATCAAGTTGTTTGTCCAATATAAACAATCAACAATAGCTACTCCATCAAGATGATTGTCCTATGTAAACAATAAACACCCCGTCCTACACCCTCCAATAATTCATTTCAACATCAAAATATGTACACCACTCTAAACATGTAGTAAGCTTTGGGAAAATCACTCTCTCTAATGTAAATGAATATATTCACAATGC
This sequence comes from Timema shepardi, assembly GCA_902151425.1. Lineage (NCBI taxonomy): Eukaryota > Metazoa > Arthropoda > Insecta > Phasmatodea > Timematidae > Timema > Timema shepardi. The sequence goes on from CABFVX010004837.1 coordinate 39,543, forward strand.
TGGTGAGCTATACAGCTACATAGCGCACGTTGGCTCGTTATATTTTAGTATAGTTGGCTTTGAGATCTTAGTGAAACATCTCTGATCGTCTTAAATTATATTTGTTCCTATGAGACCTTTCAAACATTTAGTGGTTCAATCAAAGGTTGGTCTGGCGTTTAAGTCATACACTATATAAAGATGATCACCATATTCTTGCGTTTTCTCATTTATTGAATGATTAAATCTTCTATTCTTCAACAAAGAATATAAAAGCAAGAGCTGGTCATCAGTATCAGAATCGTCCTCACTAAATCACGGAATAGTGTGGGAGAGATCCTATTCACAAAAAAAATCTTTAAACACCATTTTGTCTTAACAAACGCGAATAGAAAACTGACAATACTCACAATTAACTTAGGACTTCGCAGAGGGGAAGGAGAGGGGTGTCAAGGCCTGTGCTACGTGTAGTAATAATAATATTATGGTGTGAACGGTCAAATTGATTAGCTCGACTATGCAGCGTAAAACATGGGACGCATAATATTTTGGTTTGAAATGGCCTAAAGTGCGATGTTTAATCTACCCCATAGTAAAAAAATAATCTTTGGTAATTTTCAATTTTTCTAAACACTTCAGAGTGAAAGTATTGTGATCCTCAAAAAAATAAAAAATAGTGTTATAGCCCCAATCTTACATATTCATAATATTCTATTCGTTAAAGCTTAACATAAGCTTAAACGATAAAGACCACCACTTTGTATTTTACAATGCTCAGGTAGATCTGGCGTACTCGTTAAGTTAACTCGAAAGTTAGATAAATTACTCTTATATCAAAATAAACTCAGTTAATGATGAGCATTTCATACACTTATTCTGCCCATCTATCTTGTAGTAAAAATACCCCTCTCTCTATCATCACGAGCCGCTCAATAGATAAAACACCCAGGTGAGACTTCACCTCTAGGGTATTCGTGGTAGGATGCTTAGGTTGGCACTTCTGTAATTTCTAGTGTAACCGGGACGAGATTAAAGGAATTACCTTGGTTACTTATCTGTTAGAGAATCACCACGATTCTTCACGGTCCTTGTTCAGAGAAAAGAAAACTAGATCCTATGAATGATACTCAAAGTGCATGCCTAAATATTGAGGTAGAGTTCCCAAAGGTATGCGGTAATGTAACAGGTTGTGTTGGTATGAGAAGATAATTATCACTTCATTATTGTTCACAAAATCCTATCTTTACAAAAAAAGATATGTTATACCTATTTGACTCCAAAATAATTCATAATCCAAATGATACAGTTTCAAGGTCTTAAAAGGAAGTTACAATATTATTTTGAGTGTTTGTGTATTGTTTATTGTTAGATAAGTACCATTAGTCTCTACTTAATGATTCAGTCCTCTATGCTATCTCTTTGGGTAGTGCTCCTTTATCTAGGTTCTCTATGCCTCGAAATTAGTTAGTTTTTGTTTGTCTTGTTATTTGATTGTTTTGTTGTTGAGGTTTAGACTGTTTTTTGCTCTTTTCTTATATTTTCTTGACTCCTTCCTCCTTCATTAAACTTTCCTCACTCTTGGAGGCAACAAGAACTTACCTGGATCCCTCTAGGTCTATTGTTTTCCCGCCAAGTGTCGCTGGCGTTGTTTTTCGTTCTGCTGATTTAGTGAGTCGTGCGCTGAGACTTGATAGACCCATAAGTGATGGTTATAGGTTCCGTGAACTTTCACCTGGAAGCGGTCCAATCTCAGTTGTTCGTGTGCGTGTGTTAATGAAATTGACTGCTCCATGACATTACCAATCAGACAACATAAAGTGAATGGGGGTTGCCTCTAACCATTCCCATTCCACCATACAGTCCATTTGTCCGTGTTCGTAACACTGGTCCTCCAGAGGTTTTTAGTTTTCAGTTCTTGTGATTTACGCTTCATAATTTTGGTCCATCCGGGCCAAGGATACGTGTTTCAGTGTTCCTTGCTGTTTCTGTGTGTTAGGGTGGATAGAGCAACTTATTTGTTTTATTTGGTTATTTCTTGTAACCTTTATTTACGTCACATTTTGTCCATGCTGTGTCAGTTGGATTAATGACGCCATTACCTCAATATATCGTTTGAGTTACCGATCAGTCACTGTCATATCGATTGTGCATCGTATTTTATAGTGATCGAGTGTTGTCAGTTCGATATTGTTCGAGAGTCGAGATGTAATCGATGGCCGTGTGTTGACTGTTTGTTTATGTTTGTAGCTGATCTTATTTGCTTACGTTTGTATATTTAGTTCCCGTTTGTTACATTTAATGTGTGTTAATTTGCTATCATCATGTCTTATGCACAGCTCGTAGCTAGGTTTAAGGTGATAACTGGCCGCGTTAACAGACTTAACTTAATTGCCTAATTTGCAACTACCCACATTTAGTGGTATAAACACTGGCTGGACCACATTTCATGACTTGTACGTCTCTCTCGTTCATACAAACAAAACCTTAACACCAGTGGAAAGGTTTCAATATTTTTTGACGACATTATCTGGTGAGCCTCTAAGTTTATTAAAATCTTTACCGGTGTTAGAGGAGAACTACCCGTTAGCCTGGGTGACTGTTACAGAACGTTACCAAGATGTGAGGTCTATAGCTACTACACATTTAGAGAAGATAATGCGTTTCCCGGGTCTAACCTCAAGGTCGCCACAGAACTTATGGGCGTTAGTGGACACATTCAAGGAGAACTTGGGTGCACTAAATGTGTTAAGGTTTCCAGTTTGTGGGCAAAGTCTTATCATATTAAACTTGACACTGAACAAGTTAGATAGAGAGACACGATTGATGTTCAAACTTGCGCACACGGCTACCAAATTACCAAGTTTTGATCAACTTTTGGAATTTATTGAAAATCAATGCATAGCACTGTCATCTGCAAATCAAGGTCTAACACTGTCAACTTGCGCGAGTACTAGACATATAACAACCACCAGGAGGATGGAAGGATCACTGAAGTCACCTGTTGGAGTGAGAAGATCATTATATGTTAAATAAATCCAGGTCACTGCACTGTGTATCAAGCTAGCCACAGTATTTATAAGTGTCCAGTGTTAACGAGCAAGACACCGATACAACGCCGGGATTGGGTAAAGTCAAATAATTTGTGTTTTAATTGCTAAAGGAGTCACGCCTAGTAAGGGAGTGTTCCTCAAGGTTCAAGTGTCCACACTGCAATAAAAATCAACACTTATTTTTTGCACATAAGGTCAGGTAGTCAAGGCACCACTACTACTTGCGGTCAAGGATCGTCTAGCTCTAACCAACGTTTTACCAGCTCTCACATTGATAACACCCATAGAGACAGTAGGTATATGCAAGGGGATGCTACCCATCAGGCTCATTCACCAGGTCATGAAGGCACTGTTACACAAGGTAAACACATCAACTAACTTACCACCAGTTCTGTGAGCCTTAATACAGTCTTGTTGGGGACCGCTGTAGTGCAAGTTAAGAATGGGCATGGTTCTTATCAGAAGATTAGAGTGTTTATATATTTGCGTCACAATCATCATTTGTTACTAAAGACTGTGCTCACCGGCTGTGTCTACCACGTCTCAATTTTAAAATTCCCCCTGCGGGACGGGGTTTAGAATAGTCCCGCAGTAACCCCTGCTTGTCGTAAAAGGCGACTAAAAGGGGAGGCTTCTGTGTAGTACGTACCTCGTTCAGGACAAACCTATCCTATATCTTTCCTTTCACATCATTTTCTTCTTCCTTCACCCTTCCCCCCTTCACTTTATCTCTACTTACCTCCTTTTTCCCCTCCCCTGGCGTTCAATCCTGCACAGAGACTTTTTGCCCCTCCGTTTACGACCATCGCAGCGAACACAGCTCTCCTCGGTTTATGATTGGATACCACTGCTTTGAGCTCCTGAATGAAAGTGCGCCGGTTGCAATACCTTAGTATAAAGGCCTTAGGGATGACAATAACCGTGTACCCTACTTTGAGAAAAGATCGGTTTCGTTCTTGAGGTAAAATTGGCACTTTCCTACAGCCAATTGCTGCGACGACCTCACTCTCGGCGATGCTCTATGCGAAGGTTGTCATGTCTAGCGTCAAATAGGGCCTCTAGTTGGGACAGTCGACAGGGCCATATGTGGTAGTACCAACTTGGATCACCCTGGGTCTACGATCCGAGTACTGTGTAGGTTGTCCCCAAATACGGCATGGCCGATAACATTGTCACCGTTGGCACCGTACTGCCAATTTCTGTTGCACCTCACTGCCCGGCCCCTCACAGGGCCGTAATATTGGTAAGAGGCGGAAACGGGTAAGGCCGTCCAGCCGTGACACTGTGGAAACCCAGGAAATTATGAGGCCGCAGTCCCGATTCCTGGTGATGTCTCGAGACGATGCCAGTGGAAACCTTAAGCGCGTCAGCCCATTTATCTTGGAAAGAGCGATAAATAGTGCAGAAAAATCAGACGTTTCTATAAGGAAATTGCGAGATGGCACTTTTTTAATTCAGACTGCAACTGACGTCCAGTCCTCAAACATCATAACTATTACTGAAATACTGTCGAGTAATATGGATTCAATACAGGTGAAGGTGGAACCTCACGGGTTCCTCAATGTTTGTAAGGGAGTGGGCACTTGTTTTGACCCCAACTGCGTGAGCATTGAGGAAATCTGTGAGGAGCTTTCCCCCCAGCATGTCACCGAAGTGTACCGTATTGTCACCAAAAAAAGAACGGACAATAAATAAAGACAGCGGAAACATATATCCTCACATTTGCGACTCCTACCCTTCCAAAAGAGGCCCGAGCAGGTTTCCACGTGCTCAGGGTCCGGCCGTATGTCCCTAAACTTCAGCACTGTTTTCAGTGCCAAGAATTTGAACATACGAAGCTGCGATGCCGTGGTAAACCGACCTGTGCAGATTGTGGACATGCAAGGGTCCGCATTCCGCCTGGTATCAGGCCTGTCCAAAATGGAAGGTTCAGAAGAAAGTCCTGGAGATACAATCCGAAAAGAGTATCTCATATGCCCAGGCATGAAAGGAATACGTATCCAGTCAGGCTCCAGTATTTCAAACTTTTTATTACCGGATTGTCAATCAGAACATAAACTATACCAACTGCCATTGCACAGTTAATCTTGCTAAGACGCCACCGTGACCTGTGCCATTGATCTTTTCTCGAGACATCTATAGTGATTCCACACCAACTTCTGTGGTGCCTAAATTTATAAATGAGGCCAAACCGCCACAACGGTTGTCTCCCCATCCTATACCACCGAGGAAACCTCCTCGAGGAACCCCCCCGAGCCCACCTCGGTTGACCCCCGTGAGCCCGCCTCCGGAAATCCCCCCGGGCCCGCCTAGGGGACCCCCCCCCCTGAGCCGGCCTCGGGTGACCCCCCCGAGCATTCCTCGGGGTACTAAAATACGGGTGGCCTTTGTTAAGCCTCTCTTACCCGCCTCTGGGCTTCCGGAGGTTGGGATGAGATGCGGATCAGGTGAGACCGCTAAGGCGAGTCCCAATGGTGCCTTGAGGAAGGACCAGCGATGGACCACCGACAATATTACAACAAAGAAAGCGTCGAAGTGATTACCAAAGCCTTCACCTAAGGGTCCAACAACCCAGTCTCTCAGAGACAAATCAAAGCCTCTCTTGAAGCGGGAGGTCCAGGACAGACTGAGAAAGGCAAGAGGACCTAAAAAGCACCTCAACAAATTTTTATTCTTAAAGGATAGTGAAATGGATTGCGAGGATAAATAAATTTCATATTAAGAAAGTATGCCGCTAATACAATGGAATTGTAGGTGTTTCTTTGTTCGTGTAGAGGAAATTAAACAAATAATTTGTTCCCTGATTCCTCCCATCTTGTGTGTGCAGGAGACCCACTTCCACCCTAATGACAACCTGATGCTTCGTGGTTACAATGTGTATCGTTCCGACAAGCCTTTCTTTGATTGGGTGAGCGGAGGTGTGGCTATATTCGCACGCAGCAATATATACCATAAGCATATTAATATTGTTTCTGATCTCCAAGTGATTGCTGTCAGAGTCTCCCTCCCTTTTGAGCTAACAATATGCTGCATCTACCTCCCACCGGGAGAGCGTGTTCCTAAGAGGACCCTAGAGGCCCTCTTTATACAACTTCCCGCCCCCTATCTCATCCTGGGGAATTTAACGCGCATAACCTGGTGTGGAGGTCTAATTTTACAGACGCCCGTGGAAGCATGGCAGAGGATATTCTTGTCTCGGGAAACCTGATGTTAATGATCACCGGGACCCAGACACACTTCTCTACATTTAATGGTGTATCCTCTGCCATCGACCTAACCTTATGTAGTCCTGAGATCGCTGCCCACTTCCTTTGGCAGGTCCACTCGGACCTATGTGGCAGTGATCATTATCCCATTCTATTCTCACCACTTCAAGTTCCTCCCAGTACAGCGCGGATACCCCAATGGGTGATAAAACGTGCTGACTGGGATAGATTCCAAGAGCTCGCCGTATTTGGTGAATCCCAACATCCTGACGTCGATGTTAAGGCTGGGTATTTTACTTCGATGGTCATCGTGGTGGCGAGTGCTTCCATCCCAAAATCCTCGCCAAATCCGTGCCACCATCCTGTTCCCTGGTGGAACGAGAAGTGTCGGTAGGCTATTTATGACCGTCGAAGTGCCCTACATCTCTTCCATCGACGTCCCACTAAAGAGAATCTGGAGTCATTCAGAATTCTACGCGCTCGAGTTCGCCGTGTTATTCGAGAAAGCAGAAGAGTGTCTTGGAGAAACTTTATTTCAACCCTTACTATTACCACTCCCACAACTAAGGTTTGGGACAATATTCGTAAATTAATTAGTAGCAAAAATTCCATTAATAGTATACCAGCCCTCATGACAAACGGTTCGCTTGTCTCCTCCCCTGTGGAGGTTGTCAATGTACTGGGCTCGATGTTCACCGCTATTTCTAGCACTGCGAGCTACTCTAACGAGTTCATGGGGCATAAGCGGAACATCGAGTGCCTTACTATTGATTTTGGCCAAAGTCGGGGGGAGGATTATAACTCCCCCTTTACTAAAGAGGAACTTATCCCTGCCCGGTCCCAGGTGGGCAACACAGCATCTGGCCCGGATGATATCCACTATGAAATGTTGCGCCAACTGCCTCCTGCCGGACGGGCGTTCCTCTTAGACCTCTACAATATTGTTTGGGAATCTCCTCAGTTCCCAACACTTTGGAGGCAAGCAACCGTCATCCCAATATACAAAAGTGGCAAGGAAAAATGTATAGCCAACTAGTTATAGGCATATAGCATTAACTAGCTGTGTATGTAAAATACTAGAGAAATTGATCAATAAAAGATTTATATGATATTTAGAATCCTGCAATCTACTATCCGATATGCAATGTGTCTTTCGTCGTAACCGATCAACGCTGGATCACCTTGTTTTCCTTGAGACAACAGTTCGTGAGGCCTTCCTTCATAAACATTATCTCTTGGCAGTCTTCATTGATTTGGAGAAGGCTTACGACACCACCTGGCGGTACGGAATTTTAAAAACCCTTTTAATTGGGGGCTCTGGGGGACCCTACCTATTTTTATATCTAATTTTATGTCATATAGAAACTTCCGGGAAAGGTTAAACAACACCTTATCCGATGAATTTATTCAAGAAATTGGGGTGCCTCAGGGCAGTATTTTAAGCTGTACGTTGTTCACTATTGCGATAAATAGCATTGTTGACAACGTGCGCCTTCCTGTTCGTTCATGACTTTTTGTGGATGACTACGCAATTTACTGCAGTTCATCAAGTCTTCACAGTGCTGAACGGTAGATACAATTAGGTCAACAATCTATGGATATGGGCATCGTGTAGTGGCTTTACCTTCTCAGTGACCAAGACGACGTTCGTCCAATGCCATAGATTACGCAGAATACAGCCAGCCCCCATTATTTTAATGAATCACGTTTTTTTACCAGTCTCGGAGAGCGTAAGGTTCCTGGGACTTTTATTTGATTTTAAACTAACTTGGATCCCACACATAAAAGACCTGAAAGCGAGGTGTATCAAAGCATTGAATTTGCTGAAAGGGGTTAGCGGTTGATCCTGGGGTGCTGATAGGGAAACCTTGATGCGCCTGTGTAAGGCCTTGGTAAGATATAAACTAGATTAAGGCAGTTTTGTCTATGGCTCAGCTAGACCCTCGGCGTTAAAGATGCTAGATAGTGTCCACCATGCTGGCATTCGACTGACTACTGGTGCCTTTCGTACCAGTCCAGTCGTTATCATCTGTGTTGACGCCGGTGAGCCCCTCTTTATTACCGGTGGTCGTAATTTCTGGCATCCTTCGTGTCGAAACTGCATTGCATGCCGGGGTGTGTTGCCTACCGTCCTGTGTCTCTCACCCTAACAGTGTCTTGTATGAAACCAAATGACGTAGTACAAGGCCGGTTGGGATCAGGATGCTATCGGTTTTCGACACGTGTGGGATAGTCCTGCCAAAGGCTATCCCCATATCCTCAGGTCAAGTTTCTCCCTGGAAGATACGCCTTCATAAATGCTGTTTTGACCTTGCCAAGCTCCCTAAAGCGAACACCCCATACTTTGTATACGAGAGGACCTTTAATGAGGTCCTTGCAACCCGCTTTCTGGGTTTTAAACGTATTTACACGGATGGATTAAAATTCGGGTCCTCCGTGGGATCCGCCTTTGTTGTGGAAGGATCCAATTTTAAATTTTGTTTACCTCAAGAAACTAGAGTTTTTACGTCTGAATTGTATGCAAATTTTAAATCTCTGTGTTTGATATACCGAAAAAGTCACCGTTCTGTTCTCATCTGCACGGATTTCATTAGTGCTCTGTTGTCACTGTCGACTCTCTACTCCTGGAATCTCCTTATGCAGATTATACATGAACATATTTTAAAAATTGATTCATTAAGCACCCGGCTCGACTTTTTATGGATTCCTGGTCACGCCGGTCTTTCATGAAATGAACTGGTGGACCAGGTGTCCAAGGAAGCAGCACGCCTGCCCCTTGAGGCGAGTATGGGTGTCATGTTTTTAGAGCTAAAGGGCTATGTTCGGCTTGGGGTCTTACGCACCTGGCACAGCAGTGGGTATCGACCCCCTGCTCAGAACAAGCTGCGGTTCATCAGGGACAGTGTGTCAAGGTGGCCCTCTTCTATACGAAAGTCTAGAAGAGAGGAGGTCATCGTGACAAGACTCCGCGTTGGACACACATCTTTGACCCATGGTTTTTTATTGAGAGGAGCCCCACCCTCAGTGTGTGAGATTTGTGATGCTCCTCTTAGTGTGTATAACATTTTGGTGGAGTGTCGTAAGTATGCTCCTATCCGCCTGGCTCTATTTTAAAGGTGACTTACGCTTTTTATTACGTGATAGCGTGGATGGAGTTATTTGTTTACTCCATTTTATACGCCAGGCGGAACTTTTTAATGCCATTTGAGTCATTTTTATAAAGTGACTCATTTGGATTTTATCTCATATTGAGATCTTTTTAACGATTTTAGTACACATTAACATGTTTGTTTTGTCTTTTAAACATGTATATTGTTCTAAAATGTTTGTTTTGTCTTTTTACTCACATATTGTTTTGTCATTTTATCGGAATGATTCACCTGTGGTTATTGTTAGCAAGTGTATCACTCATTTGTACTAAGAGTCCATTTGAGCACTCATATGGAGTGTCTCAGATGGGTATTTTATCTCTTTTCTATCTATTATTTTATATCTATACCATTTATTATTTTGTGTATTTTGTAGTGGGCGGTATTCAATTTCATCTAATTGTTCCTCGGGATTGCATATCATCTTTGGCTGGATCATAATTGGGCAAGTAGGACCTCAACCACTTCTAGTGTCTTGTCGTTTTATGTTGCTATTGAACCATCACTTGACAGTGTTTTGCGACGCTTTTGGGAGGTAGAAGAATTATCCGTGACTAACCACATTGACCCTGATGAAGCTATATGTGAGACACACTATGTGACAACACACACTCGTGACAATGAGGGTAGATACATTAGTTTGGCTACCTTTCAAGGATGCACAACTGGAGTTGGGAGAGTCACGTCAACAAGCTCTCAAGAGACTCACTCAGTTGGAACGCCGCTTAACTCTTTAAAGCAGATAGCGTTAAAATCACCTAACAAAATAGTAATAAACATGGCGGGTTGGCATTTTATCAATTAAAATAAAGAAAGAAAATTTATTACAATGAAATAAAGGTATGTAGGATATATATATATATATATATATAAATTAATATTTCGATTTTAAACAAATATATAATTAATATTTGAAGCTTTAGGAGTTGTAATTGAAATTTCAAACAAATAAATAGTAGAGATATCAACGTTATTACATAGTTGAAAGTTTGAGTCAACTGACTATTAAATTTATATTTTAAGTAAATATTTAAGCAAAAGTAACATCACACTAGCTAGTGTAGACGAGATTTGTATTCATTCTGATACACAGCAATTCGGACGTCATTCAACAATGGTAATCGGTAGAAGCTAAGAAGAGAAATAAAATGACATTAAACTTGGAGCTCGCACCAAAAACAGGTTTACTATCCAAAGACCATCGCGTCCGTTTGTTGGTTATTTGTAAAGTAAACCGTTGTCATAGCAACGGGTAAGAAGCAGTGCAAAAAAAATTGCAAGATGAGAATCGTTTTTTTAGTCCCTTACAGGAAGGTGTTGTTAAAATTTTGTAAGTATTTTCTTCGAAATTTAATTAAACACTGGCATAGATTAGTATGTTCACTTGGGGATATTTTTAAAAAAAATTATAATTTAAAGGGTAATAATAAATAAACTATAATTTTGAATAAGATTTTCACTTGTAAATGTATTTGAAAATATTTAATTTCTGAAGCCATCTTCCAATTCTCCGGAAGAGTCTTTCTGTACAAGAAATAGTTTCTTCCTCGTCAAAATATTCTGTACAGGGAAAATCATTCATTTTTCCAAGCCCCAATTATAAATATTTTTATTTTGTTATTAATTTCACTTAACTTGAAATCTTTGAAAAGTTCGAACAATGCCAAGAGATATACTCTCACTGCTAAAATAGTGGGGTTATTGAACGTTTTGATTAATTTAGGACTTATTTATTAAAATTGGTCAAACGTATTAGAAATGTCTAGGTCATCTGGATATTCAACTATAATTATTATTTTGGTCCAAAGATATAGTTATGAGTTTAGAATTATTGTCCAAATTTTTAATATTTTCGGACGGGGGTAATTCACTCAAACCGTCGAACAACCACTTTATATATTTGTTTTTGGAAATTGAATTATTGTTATTGGGAATTTCGCAGCTGGTCATTTTCTTTTTCTTGATCTTATTTGAATGTTTATTAGAATGTCCGTAATTTATTATTGTGGTCAATTCAAATAAGTAAGGGTCATTAACTTAAAATTTAGATCGAGACCGTATTCCAAAATGTCCTCGAACTTCATTATAATATCTGGATCTTCTTGTAAATTTATATATTTTTTATTTTCTATTGCCTTGAACCACTTGAGCCACAAATTCTTCCAGCGGAATGTCTTTCGCGGTCATTTTCTATTCTGCATCACAAACTACATAGCTTAATATTAGAATCAATCTTTTTTAATATATACCACATAAACTTAAGAGGATTAAAACCAGATTACTTTGATTTGGCAAGATTAAGATTTACCAGGTAAACTAAAATAAAGGGGTATCAATTATTTGATTGGTTATAAAGTTAGTACTAATAATGGCATTAGAGTATACATAAATCTATCATTATTCATATGAAACAAACACTCTAACACTTGTAATCTGTAGTTATAATGAGACCTGGTATTAGTAATTGAGACTTAAAGGAAAGTACTATTTCAGTTAACATTACTCAACTTCATTATAAAGTATCAATAAAATAAATAGATAGCCATGTGTGAGATTTCTACAGAAAATATATATTTTTATCATGGAATACCTTGGCTACTTATATGGTAGAGTATTTTGGGTGATTATATCCCTTAGTATCTTTCTATCCTTTTAGCCTCGAGTGTGAGGCTCCCGTAATGTTGTGGATAATATTGTATTACACCATTTCTTGTAATATTGGTGTTTATATTCCTTATACATTTAGCTTCATTAATCAAACTCTTTCATTTTTAAAAATCAAGAAATCATTAATATTTGTTGCCAGGAAACATGATGTATTTCAATATATTATAATAGTTGTTTCCTAGACACATTCTATTGTTGTTTTATTTTACCTAGTTAAAATATTTATGTTTCATACGTATACGTTTAGTACGTATAGTATAGCCTGAGAGCTGAGCACGTCAGTTGTGTTTCCTAGCACGAAGATTATCTTTCCTGAGAAATAAACCAATAATATATATTCAAAGAACTGTAAACAGAATCAAAAACTTGCATATATATATTTATATTAATAATTGTAGAGGAGAGCGCTGAGATCCCTAAATGCTGCATTTTCCTTCATTCAATCTCTTGTCTTGTTGTTGACCGGCGAATTTAAAGTAAACGCTTCGCCCTTTGTTCCAATACAACGACATTATCATGGTTTTTTAGTTGTTTTTCAAAGGTAAATTTATAATGTGATAATAGGCCTACTAATGACCGTCTTTCACGGGAGAACTTTGTGATAGTGTTGCCCTGGATGTGAAAAGGTGGAATAGGCCTATGTGTAATAAAGTGGCCAGACAATTTTGTGTGAGTAGTAACAACTTGATGGCAATGTAAATACAGATAGCAACGTGTGAGTAGTACCAACTTGATGACAATGTAAATACAGATAGCAACTTGTGAGTAGTGTCAACTTGATGACAATGTAAATACAGATAGCAACTTGTGAGTAGTACCAACTTGATGACAATGTAAATACAGATAGCAACGTGTGAGTAGTACTAACTTGATGACAATTTAAATACAGATAGAAGCCTGTGAGTAGTACCAACTTGATGACAATGTAAATACAGATAGCAACGTGTGAGTAGTACCAACTTGACGACAATGTAAATACAGATATCAACGTGTGAGTAGTAGTTGTAACTGTAACTCCGCCCCCCCCTTTATTTATATCACAAATAAAAGTCAGGTTGGTCACAAGAGAGTTTATTTATTTTCAACAAAAACAATACTCCAAGAGAAAAGAGTGGGACATGCCCAGAGATAGGCGCCGGCAAAACAAAGCCATAGTAAACAATATACAAACAAATAATGGGGCACGACCCCAGGTAACAAGATGGCCGTCGAGGGGACCCACAGAATTAACAAACATTTAAATTGACTTTCATACAAGTCCGTAATGTATGATGATAATAATAGAGCATAAGAACCATAACCCGCATACTAACAATAAACACTAGACCTAGACTGTTCGCCATCGGTGACTCCCCAATCACTTATGAATAAGAAAGAGTTCCCAAAGAGGGTTACCATCACACCCATTCTAAAGCCCAACAAGTTGAACCAAAATCCATTACACAGATGGGTCATTTAAAATAGAATATCCTAGAAATAACTATACAAACACGCTATGAGCCCGGGTTCGCGACCCGAGGTGTAACCAACAAAGTTCAGATCTATGGAAATTCAATCCCCCAATAATGACAGTAACAAGACCGTCCCACAGGATTTTACCCAAATACCCAAAAGGTACAATATTAATAAACATCCCGCACACCAGACGTGGCGGTGTTAACAGTCCCTAAACGATCCGAGAAGCGGACGAGATACATTTGCAAGAATAGTAATATCTCTAAGTCCAAACTGCGCCATCATGACCTCTACAAAATCGCAGTTCTAATATATAATAAATTAAGCTAAATCATAAGTAAATATTGTCCAAAACGTAATTTATAATTCGTCGATAACCCAAACAGAATTTTGATACAAGTTAACTAAATCTAAATTGACACCAAGTGTCTCACCTAGAGAATGCGGAAAAATGTGTGTCATGGTAATAGAGTTCTGCCATTATGAACACCAAGGTAGAGTCACGTGTTCTCACAGCGCGGGAAGCAAGGCAGGAAAAAGGGGAAAAGGGAGTGCACTGTTGTGGAACACTCTCACATGTACTGGACGAGATTTGAAATCTCGCGCTACTCGACAGGCCGTTAACATCACAGCACTGTCGCTGGCGCGTACGGGCCCGCGCATGTCGATCGTCTCTTATTCACTCTAGGGGTGGGGCAGCTTAAAGGTGTAACTTCGGTGACTGTTACTCGTCTCAGTTGAAAACAATCTGGGTGGTGAGGTGATGTGTTTGTGTGGAGCCTCGTAGAGCAGCCAAATGGAGGCAGAGTTGGTGAGTAAATGCAATCATTTCCCTTCCTTGTTGTGACTAAGTTACATAACAACATGATAATAATGTAAATACAGCTCAATTTTGCGAGTAGTAACGACTATTGTAAATGTAAATACAGATAACATTGTATGTATGTACTCTACACTAGTCAAACACACTTGTTTGGAGTCAAACGGATCATATTAACGGGTAAAGTACAAAATATTTTAATTTATTTTTACGAAATAGTATGAGAAAATTTTACAATTAATTTAATTTGGTTATAATTTATTTTATTTGTGCTTTCTGATAATTATTTATATTTTTATGCATATTTGGTAATATATTTTTTAGTATATACGGCTGATCCAGTGAGATTCATGGCAAGGTGTACCGAGGGTGGTTATTTCTAATAATTGTTTTACACTCTCCCTCTACGTAACAGTGGATATTCGTAATTTAGAATTGTGGTCTTTTCAAAAATGTGAGGGTTATTAACTTAAAATTTAGAGCGAGAACAGATTCCAAAAAATCCTCGAAATTCATAATAACATCTGTATCTTCTTGTAAACTTACATTTTTTGATTTTTTCTTGATTTGAAATGCCTGAATTGTCAACTCTTCCAGCAGATCGTTTTTGCGGCCATTTTCTACCCTCCATCACACAACATCATACATTGCTTATCTTAGAATCCATCTCGTTTTAATAAATACCACTTAAACTGGCAAGGATTAAAACCCGAGTACCTTGATTTGGAAAGCTAAAGCTCTACTAGGTAACTTAAAGATAATATGGTATCAATTATTTGGTTAAAGTGGCCTGTTATTGATAGTTTGAACCACTGTCTATGAAACGATTTTCAAATAAATTAAATAATAAATTGTCTACCAGTTAAAATATTATTGCTAATTGTGGCTGTGTCATTTCAGTAACTTTCCTCAACTTAAAAAACATAACTAAGTTAGTATTAATAATGGCTGGTAGAGCACAAATAATCCATCACTATTCATATGAAACAAAATGTCAAACAGTTGTAATCCTTGTAGTTGTAATGATGAACGGATACTAGTGATTGTGACTTTCAGGAAAGTACTATTTCAGTTAACCTTACTCAACTTCATTATCAAGTATCAATATAATAAATGAATAAATAAATACCCATGTGTGAGATTCTTATAGAAAATACTAGTTTTTATCATGGAATACCTTGATTAGATGACAAAGTATCTTGGTTGATGATAACCCTTAATCTCTTTTTATTATTTCAGCCTTGTGTGTGAAGAATATTATAACACAGTATCACGTGTAATATGGTTGTTTATATTTTTTTATAAATCTTAGCTTTATAAATCAAACTATTTCGTTTTTTACAATCAAGTAATGATTAATATTTGTTGCCAGGAAACATAATTAATTTAATTATATTAAAATAATGGTTTCCTAGATACTTAATATTATTGCTGTGTTTTATGTTATCTAGTTAAAATATTTATTTTTCATACGTAATAGTAAATAATTTTAATTAAACTTATATTATTATTATTATTATTATTATTATGTATTTGTCTATTTGTATTGTCTCCCGTACCTAATTAATAAATGTATTATTATTACTATGTAAATGTATATTTGTATTGTTTCCCGTTCCTAATTAATAAATTTAAATTATTTACAATGCAGAGAAGTAATTAAATATATTAGTTTTGGAAATGTTAACTTCCCGATTCCCCTTCCTCCCACCATTACTCAACTCACTGAGAAATTTCAAATTCTAAGATTTATTTGGTCATCTTGATGGGTCCTTATACCAAGGCTACTAGAATTGTAGGGTCGGCTTGTTCACTTTACCGGCCAGCATTCAGCTCTACCCTAACACGCAGCGTTGCTGTAACGTCTGCTCGTGACCTGGCCAAGCTTGCTTCTGTTCAGATCATGTGACTGTGCAGTGCCGCACATTTTTTTAAATTATTATTTAGTACCACGTCTCACAATACCGTTCGGGTTGTTCGCCTAAGTACTAATTACGCTAATGGATTAGGAATTGGGAAAGTTGAATTAGAGGAAGTGAACCCAAATTTGCGTGGAGGGAGAGTGGAAAACAATTTAGGAAACCCGCCCCCCCAGTTCACCCGACCAAGATTAAAACCTCGATCTCCCCATCCTCAGCAGTCGAGCCCAACATGACTAGCGTGCTAGCTATCCACGCCACCGAGGCGGGTGTGCTCGTTACTACAACTTTGACTTACAGAATCAAATATAACAGTTCTATACTTATGTAAAACAAAATACTTTGTACAAAAAAACCCATCTTAACAAAATAGCTTGGTAAATATATATACCACAAACTATGGTTACAGAGGGGTAGTGTCATGGCACTATCTGGATGTCATTTCTTTCAGGCCTACACATCTGGGAACTGTGGTGTTAAGGTGATACATTTATCTCCACATCTCCATATAAGTGAACTATCCACCGCTAAACAATTTAGTATAACAATAAAATTACTATTTAGGTATCATGCTCTGGTATACAATTGCTAATTATTTTTTTCGACAAGAGCTTAGAAAAATTGACAGGTTTATAATAAAGAGAGAATAAACCTAAGTTTACAAAATGATTTCCGGTACCATTAGTGGAATGTGTTCTTGTCCGTTAATATCGATCCATGGCATGAGTGTCTCCCTTGTCCAATTGACAATAACTTATGTCTTAAACTTTGTTGTCGATAACAATAGTCGATGACCTGTAAACTCTTACTACTTCCTTATATACCTCTTTTCTTACTGAGCAAAATGAATATAATAGTAACATCAGGATTACAAAACTTATAACCTTTATAATATTCTCCCATCAACATAAAAATAACCTTTTAGCAGCTTAGTGATACTTCCTCAGGAAAAGTTGTAATCATCACAAGATCTTGGAACAGTATCTGCTGGTCTCTCTTTCACATCTGGCTANTTACAAAACTTATAACCTTTATAATATTCTCCCATCAACATAAAAATAACCTTTTAGCAGCTTAGTGATACTTCCTCAGGAAAAGTTGTAATCATCACAAGATCTTGGAACAGTATCTGCTGGTCTCTCTTTCACATCTGGCTATGTCTTATTGGTTGCCGGTGCCATTGTATGAGATCAAAATGTTATGTTTGTACACCCTAAAATAAAAAAAACTCTTCTCTAGAGGCTTTATATCTTACACTCATTACTGGATCATCCTTTTGTCATATTGGCTCCCTAGGGTGTTATATCCTCACATGGATGATAATTTTGGACTTAACATTCAAAGTGTTGCATGTGGTTTTTTGTTTGTTATTTAAACATAAATAAAGTCATTAAATGTGGCAAAAAATAGTTTCTTACAATTGATAACATGAGTTTCGCACCTTTGCATGTGTGCTTGGGTTGTCAGACTTTAATTAAAAGAAAATATCCATTTTTCGTTTTTATTTAATCAATCCACTTCTTTAGAAGTGTGGCATTATATACTCCCTTTACTATATTATTACTGATTTCAGACAGCTCGAAAGCGTTAAGATGAATTATTTTGGTGATGTTGTATGGGCCTGATTACAATGGGAATAGTTTCTTGGTCTCCTTAAGGAAGTAATCCGAGGCGGGACTATCTTTCAATAACACTTTGTCCCCTAGTCCCAAAGGAATTTTGCCCTTCTTCTTCGTGTACTTGAGACGGTTTCTTGCTTGTTTTTCCAGATGTCGTGATGCTTTCTTCTGAAGTACTGGCAGGATGACTGCAGGATTATCTGCTCCAGGTTTTAACTTGGTCAATCCTGGTTCCGGAAAATGATTATCCAGGAACGTCGGCTATCGCTTGCCAAAAATGGACTTCGTATGGGGTAAGTGAAGTGGATCCATGAACTAACGAGTTCATCAACTTTTCTAAGACAGGAACCTATGAAAGTCATGCAGTGTGCTTTGTGTGACAATAGCACCTCAAGAATATACCAATCTCTCTCATACCTCTTTCGCAGGGGTTTGAAGCAGGGTGTCTGATTGAGCTATAGGTGGCCTGGATACCGCATGCATTTAGTTCACTTGCCCACTTCTTACCAGTAAATTGGGTGCCATGGTCTGACAAAATTTGTTTCGTGGTACCCCCACTCTTGATGTAGGCTTGCACCCTGTTCAAAGAAGCATCGGTTGTGGCTTTCTTTAAGCTAAACAATTTACAATACTTTGAAAAAACATCTATCATTGAAAAAATATAGGTTAATCCTCTGGTAGCTTTGGGGAGGGGCCCAAAAATATCTACAATAACGAGTTGATTTGGCCCTGCAGATATAATGGCTTGGTACATACCCTCATAGCTTATATTACTTCATTTAGTTTTCTGACAAAGTTCACATTTGCGGATATGTTGCTTACAGTCGGAGTACAATCCAGGCCAGTAAATGTATCTTCGTAACAAGTTATAGCACTTAAATGCCCCGAAATGTCCTATCTTGAAGTGGGCATGAAGTATTAACTGCCCCCTTATTATAGTAGGTATAAAAACTCACCCTGATGGGGTCCAATGGATGTTCAGAATTGTTCCTTTTATACTGTATTCCCTGACTTTCAACATATTTTGTTGAGAACTGTTTTAGTTCGACAGTCTGCCAATTTTTACAATTTGTTTGTGCAAGTTGTAGCAAAATTTGTTGAACCTCAGGGCATTTATTTTGTAATTGTTTGATTTTTTCCCCAATTGCTTCTCCGGGTCAAGAACTCCCTCTAGCAGCATGGGAAGTACTAAGAAACTTTCTGTTCTTTGCGACGTATCCAGTTCTGGTTGTCCTTGGTCATTGAGAGGGAATCTACTTAGAGCGTCAGCTTGGTGGTTGTCTTTCTCTGGCAAATATTCTAGTTCTAGGCCGAATTCCTGTATTGCTAGCACCCATCTTGCTAATCGGTCACTCTTAAGTTTACAAGTGTTCATGAAAGTCAGCGCTTTGTGATCTGATAGAATTATAATTTTGTGTCCCAGTAACAGACTTCGGAATCGTTGTAGGGCCCAGACAATTGACAATCATCCCTTCTCTGTTAGAGTGTAACGTCTTTCTGCAGGGTTCAGTTTCCAGCTGTTCATTGCGATATACACATGTTGTCCATTGTCGTGAAACTAACTGATGGTGGCTCCAAGGGCAAAGGCGCTGGCGTCACAAGTGACGTAGAATGGCTGCCCGAAAATTGGGTGCTTCAAAGTCCTGTAGTCTAGGAATAATTTCTTGACTT
>CABFVX010004838.1:6670-19875 GCA_902151425.1 Timema shepardi
TTTTTTTTTTTTTTTTTTTTGCTTTAGCCCCTAACTTTCCTGTTCTTTTATTAAAATTGAGTAAGGTAGGATCGGGTAAGAGTACGCACTTAAGAAACTTTTAATAAAATGAAAAAATATACTATTTTTATTACAATTTAAAATACATGATTGGAAAGTATAAATATTCTTTAACATATGTAC
This sequence comes from Timema shepardi, assembly GCA_902151425.1. NCBI lineage: Eukaryota > Metazoa > Arthropoda > Insecta > Phasmatodea > Timematidae > Timema > Timema shepardi. The sequence goes on from CABFVX010004838.1 coordinate 6,854, forward strand.
AAATATTCATATTATTTTAAATAAAAACAAATGGTCAAAAACTAACTTTAAAAATGACATCTCAAATGCGTACTCTTAACCGACATATTGGGTAAGAGTACACATTCTATCAGATAAGAGTGTGCATTAGCACAAGTCACATATAAAGGCATCTTCACCCTCGTCTCTTGAGCAGGATTGGTGCAACCACCCTCCATTAAATCCACATTGAATCCAAGCATCAGCATCAGCATCAAAAGACTCACTACAACCATCACAAATGGTTTCTTCATTTTCTGTATCAGTGGCTGTCAAGGTACTTGGCTGGAACATTGAAGGATGTTTTGATGAAAAATCTAGTTCACAACGCGGTTTTTTAGTAGTTATTACTTTATTCTTTCTTTTTTCTTCTCTTACTCAAGCTCGTTCTTTTTTAGGTTTTTATGGGGAGAACTCGATAAAACAGTTGATTTTTGACCTCTTCTTTTCTTTTTATTTCCGTCAAAGAAGGCTTTTGGAAGGGGTAAAATGTTTGCGGGAGATTTTATGAGTTAACATTTTTTCAGGTGTTTTTAGAGGTGTAATATCAGCACAAGGTGGGGTTTTAGGTGGAATTAGGTCCAAAACTGTCTCTCCAGGTAAATCAGAATTGATATGAGTAGCATCAGCGGGATCTTCAGAGCTATGCTGGATTCTACCTCCAGCCATTTCTTTTAGGTTATCAGCTTCTCTATGAGTAGCTTCAGCAGCCAGAAAATCTTCATAAGTAAAAATGTTGCAATTAAATGGATGAATCCCTTTGTACACCTTTGTATATGGTTGATAGCCTCATAAATGCAGAGTTGAACTTGAACAACTTGGGGTGCCGTGACCACTCCTCCTGGATGGGAAGTCAGCCACCTGTCTACCTCTTGTTCATACACTGCTTTGAATGGAGCAAAAACCACACAATCCAATGGCTTTATCATGTGGCTTACATGTGGTGGTAGAGAAAGCAAAGTTATGAAATTTCTTCAGCAAAATAGGATGGCAGGTAAAGAGCAATGCTAGGAGTGGTTATCCAATATAAGAAGAACTTGATAATCTTCGGTGGGCTTGATATGCTTGACGAAATGTTTTAGACAATCAATGGACAGGTCTGTTATCATGTAGCCTGAGTCCTGTACTAGAGGTAAAAGTACTCACAGGAGCATCTGCATTCATTTCTAGATTCTTCGCTTTCTTGCAAAGATCAGGGCTGGTGGCACAAATTTACCAGCAGCACTAACACAGCAAACAACAGACGATGTTTCACTTCTATCAGCTGCAGATATTTTCCTAATAGCTTTTTTTACCCTTCTTTGCATAAACTTTTGGGGTTCGGTTTGGTACAGTTGACATTCCTGTTTTGTCCATAATGAATATACGATGAGGCTCAAATTTTGTATCATCCAACACCATCTTCAGATAATTAAAATAAATATTGACTTGAGTTTGGTTAAACCTCATGGCATGACTGACGCTGCATTATTGAGGGGAACGAAGGGACAAACCCTGATGTTTGCAAAAAGCTGAGACTCAATCTTTTCCTACAATATGTTTTTCAACGTTGAATCTATTAGTAACACCTTGAAGTTCTGCATATTCAAATGCAAGTTGCATTAATTGCTTCTTAGTTATTCCAAAAATTCGTGCACCAAAGTCTTTAACATGGTCTGCCAGCTCTTTCACTTGCGCTGCAGTGAAAACTGCCTTATAACAACCCAAAGAAGAGACTAAAGTTGATATCCTCAAATATTACAATGAATTAAAATTTGCCCTGAACATAAAACAACAAATGATGAAGTGTTGTTTTTTTTAAAAAAGGTGAGTCAAACATGCTCATATATATGAACATTTTTGGGGGTGGTTTGGGGGAGGGAGGGATTTTTTGAATTGAGTAAAATGCTTACATGTTGACATCTAGAGTTTGAGAAACCTCACTTCTAAAATGTTGCTTTATAAGAAAAACATAACATGATAGTTATTTAAGTATGCGGCTTAAATCAACCACTTTCATTCTTTTGCGTAAAGTCGATTCATGCGTCCCATATGCTTTTGACAATTGTCGTTTACTATAACCAGCGACCAACTTTTCTGTTATAACAGCAGGTGTGTAAGCAAGCTTCCTTTTGCTCTTTCGTGTATACACTTCCCAATCGTTCAAAGAATGCTGGGGAAAAAAATAAAACACTCAAGTCTGTAAGAAAGGTAAGAAACACAATATAAGTTTAAACTAAATTAAAAGTTTAGACAACTGTGCCTGTAAATACTTTATTTATCAAACTTTAAGAGATGGGGTGCAAGAATATGCATGCACACTCTTAGCGTTCTAACAACTGCGCACTATTAGCCTCTTTTGAATTAGTAAAACCATCGATATAGACCACTATGTGCTATGAATACCACTAATTATTGGTCCAATATTACCAACATTAAACACAGCGACGGTATTTATAGATTTCTGTCATCACTGTTTAATTTTAATGAATATTTTAAGTTCTAGATACAACAAAAAACATATTTAAATACCAAAATAGTTTACCTACCAGCAAATCTACTGAATCACACACCTTTTGAATCACAATGAACTGCCACTCGAGGATTTTTGCTCAGTGCTACCAATTACTGAAAAATTACCCTGCATATTCTCAGTGCCTGCGTACTCCTACCCGCCTCTACCTTACATATATTCAAAAGTTGTGTTGCTACTTTTATTTTCAATGAATGAACTAATTAAATGTTTGGCAAGTCATTATTTGTTATATAAGTTTTACATTCGGTCAGTAAGTTGTTAATAACATCTAACCAGCTGTCAAGGAGTATTAAACTCCAAATACCGGTATACAAAACAATAGTTTTATCAGTTGTTGTCTATGGGTGTGAAACGTAATCTCTTAACTTACATGATGAAAAGAAATTTAGGGTGTTCGATAACAAGGTGCTTAGGAAGACATTTGGTCCATAAAAGGATGAAGATACTGGAGAGTAGATGAGGCTACATAATTTTGAGTTACATACCCTGTACTTATCACAATAAATTGTTAGGGTAGTCAAATCAAGCAGATTACGGTGGGCAAGACATTCAGCTCAAATGGAAGAAATTATAAAGTGTTCAGGGTACTGACTGGTAAACTCAATGGGGAGAGACCAGTGAAAATACATAAATACAGGAAGGACCTGAAAAAAAGAGAATTTAATGAGGTGGACTAGATAGAACTAGCTCAAAATAAGGATAGGTGGTGTACTTTTGTAAATGCAGCAATGAACTTTCAAGTCCCTAATGCCATATTAAGTAAGTAAATACCTTTTATACAATCATTTGAAAAAATGTGATTTGAATATATGTGAAAGTTCATGGAACTACAAAGTGCATTATATTGACAAGTGAAAAATCGATGCAGTTTCCAGCCTGCTATGTAATCCATATTTAAATAAAACCTGTGTGTGTATTGCGTTTTACTGCCTATCTGAGCTATTTGCATCATACTACTAATAGGACAGGGTGTGCATAAGGTGGAATTTGGAGAAAATATACTAATATTTATGAGAAGAGAGAGTTGGAAAACATTTAGAACAAATTATCTCAGTACAGCCGGCCGGGATCTGAGACTCAATCTCCCTTTTACTCCCAAACCAAACTAGACGAGAATGACGCCTTATTCCGTGTGCCCAGTATTTTACATCTAGTTATAGAAAGAAATAATAGATTTATTTTTTCATAATATTATTAGCAAATGGCTATAAACCAATAAAAAGTCCTAATTGTTTAACTAAACTCACAATAATTTTGTCTTTTTCTTTCATTTGAAAGATCACCAATAAAACAGTTTTCAATTACCGTAATCTTGTTTCTTTAACAAGTGATGTCATTTTAATTTTAGCACCGTGTCTTACAACCTGTTCGGGTTATATGCTTAAGTACTAATTATGCTATTGCAAAAGGAATTGGGGAGGTTGAATTTAAAGAAAGTGAATCTGCATTTGTGTGGAGAGAGAGTGGAAAACTATCTAGGAAAAACCATCCCCAATTCACCTGAACGAGATTTGAACCTCGATCTCCCCGTCCCCAAAGTGAAAAAAAAAAGTTTAAAATAACGTTTGAAGTCAGATATGTCTAAAATTAAAATGAACATATTTAATTGTTATTGTGAATTATCAGGGACAAAGTAATTAATATATCAGATATATTATTCAAAATTAAACGTTCCGATTTAGGCTAATACCATACATTATTTTGGATAAAATGTATTTATTTTATTCATTTAGATCAAATAGCCTAAGCTATTATTTATGCTTTTTAGTGAGGAATTCTCCATTCATTTAGATGTAGATTATAAAATATATAACAGCTTGCATTATGACCAAACAACTTTGGAGATGCAAAGTTGAATAATAAATTATATCCACGAACCTTTATATATATATATATATATATATATGAGATATTTAATGTACACTTTCTGAATTTCTGAACAACTCTAATTATATGAGCACAGGAAAATTTCAATGAGCGCGAGTGAAAGGGCCTATTTATTTTGCTTGGAAAGGTAATTCCTTCTGGGGTTCTTTTACATGCCAGATGCCACAAATGACAGGGGCCTGACAGCTTTACTTCCTCTACAAAGGAAATTATGCTTCAGATTTTTATAACTAAAGAAAAATCTGATGGGCACGTCTAGGTTTTAACCCAGAGATCATGTACTGAGGCGAGCACTTTACCACAGGAGTAGGGGTAGGTTGTGAAATCACAACCTGCTCCTTTGTCACTGCTCCTCTAACGTCACATTCACAACCTGTTCCTGAAGACGAAAGGAGCTGTTCCTTTTTTGTCACTGGTCCACGGATCAAATACACGCTGTAACAGGTCTAGAGTAAGCTTGTTCCTCGTCTCTCTGTCACAGGCAGTGATGGAACAGTTCCAAAGTAACCTTGCTCCTCGTCTCTGGCACAGACAGCGCTGTAACAGGTCCAGGGCAACCTTGTTCCTTTATGCTCCAGAGATTTTTGGAGCAGTCGTACAGTAAAAAGGAAGTGGATGCGTTGTATTCTTGTCATAACGCTGAGATCAAGTTCGGTACAACCTTACTTATCTATTAAATAGGCCTAGTTTAGAGTTGGTTTGGTAAGCCACAAATGAGTTATGAAGGGTAAAGCTTTCGTAGTACACATTACTTCCACAATACAAGCACAGTATGTGATGTATTCTCACAATAAATTGTTACGTTAATGATTAAGATTGAAGGGACCCACTTGGTGATCAAATGACTTGAGGCAAGGGTCATTAATCTACTGACTGACTGATTTTATCTAGCCCACAAAATATTTAGCAAACAAACAATTTGTTCAAAAAATGGACTTAATAGCTAATTATTAATTGGGAAATCTAAAATTCAACTTTTTTTTGCTTTACTTTTTTCAAATTAGCCAAACATTTTTTTAAGAACCCATAAAGCCCACGATATCAAAAAGGTTGCCAATCTCTCGCACTAGAATGGACTGCCCATGACAGGGAGGTTAAGGTTTGATTCCGGTTGGGTGCACTTCCTTTAGAATGAACAATCTTCATCCCTAACATATTGTCGTAATTGGCATAAACCCGAATGGGCAGTAGACACGGTACTAAAAAACACTAAGCTGGTAGTAGGTACGAATACTGTCACTGTGACAAAAAGGAGCAGGTACAGTAGTGGAGCAGTAACAGATTGCTCCTGCTCCACTAAAGGAGCAGTTTTTCCATCTCTACACAGGACCATAGGGTTCGACAATCGATAGTACGAATACGAGAACAAATAAAGGTTGGGTGCCTACCACTGTTCTAGTAAGCACAGAAGAAAAATGTGATGTTTTATTACCAAGATAGATGCCTGTTAGATGGAATAGGTTTAATTTTTCTATTCTTTATAATTTCACTCATATTTTAAATTAAATACTATTCAGTCTTTTTTTAAGAAATAAAAGTTTTAATATCAGAAACACACTATTATTAAAGAGTATGGATAAGTTTTAAAACAATAAAGAAAAAAGTACTCTTATTCTTTGATACGTTACATGTACGTATCTTGCCCTGTGACTGGATATGCTCGTATTAGTTTATAACCCAGCCACCACGGCGTTTAAACTGGCGATTTACTATTTCTATATAAATATAATATCCTCTATAACTCCTTTGCTTGTATTGTCAATGGGATATTTTTAAATATTATATTGGTAACATAACTTGTAAGGCGGCAAAAGCGCTCAGTTTTGTAATAGATTTGTCTCTCTCTATTTCTATACCATAATGCAAAATAAGCAGACGTTAGTTTAATTTGTAGGGGCTTTAATTACTAATAAGGTAAACTCTAATTATTTTATATTTACTTAACTAAGCTATATTTGTAATGTAACGCAACGCTACTGGACGCTCTAATTATGTTTGTTTTAATTAATAGTATTGGTTTCTCTCACAGTTGATTCTATTGGTAAATATTTATATCTGTCAACTCTTATCCCCAACCTTCGCTAATTTCCCTAATCGAACCTACATTTCATATCCATACACTATACCGAGATAGCTTTCCTGATGAAAGTGAAATACAGTTTTATCAACCTATACAGTTATTGGCTTGGTGTTTAACTTCACATGACCAGTTCACAAAATTGTGTAAATCAATCATGCAAATCTAAACTTAAACACAAGATTGAATCATCATAAGGGCACTAAATACTTTCACTTTACTACTTAAATAAACCTTAACATTTTAATGGGCTGGGTTTTTTTTAATAACAAGCTTGGTATCTAAAAGTGTGCATCAAGAAATTTCTTAGGCATCCAATCTTTTGTACCAATTCCAGATATGTTAGATTGTTCCAAATCCTTAAAATAGTTTATAAGCTGAAAATTAATACGTCCTTATGTAAAATATGATTCACATGTAAACATAGACAAACCTCATACAAAGAAAAATTAATGAGTCACTAAAATTACTTAATGTCACTATTATTATTATTTTATTATTATAGGTGTACAACTACAATCTTTGTTAAAATGAGTGATTCTACATTAACTGAAATAAATTCTATAAAAGAACAGCTTCATCTGGTAAGATATTTACCTCCAGGCCCAATTTACCAAGGTACAGTAACTGCAAAATATCAATACCTATTTTAAATCATTATAAATAACATGAAATCTCTTGTACAATTGCTCACCTAGTTAAAACATGGGGATTATACGTTATATCCGTCCCATTATCTGCTATTTCTTTATTAAAATAACCAAAATATCGCTATCATCTGTACATTTTTACAAAAATAAAAAGATGCACCATTAGAATTGAGAAGAATAGAAAGAATAACGTTTTAATTATATATATGTTCCAGAACATAGTATTGATGACATAGAAATAAGACAGCTAGTTTATATTCATTATAATGACACTTTACAAACCCAGCTTAAACTAACCTTTTTATGAAATAATTATAAATACAATAAACAGGGGTAGTACACATCATACCGCTTTAGTGCGCAGGATTACAGGCGTAACGCACAGCACAGCAGTGCAGAAAAGTTAGACATGTTGCCAAGTTTTGTTTGAATGTAGTGTTTACTAAAAGTACTTAAAAAAATTAAATTTTGGTGTCATTCTATGCTCCGTAATCTCGTGTGTGTAATAAAGTGAATAAAATACTTAAACATTGTAGCAGACCATAACAATTAATCCTACACCTTAACTCAGTCGGTAGCGTGTCTGCCTATCAAGCTTTATGTGCCAGGTTCAATTCCTAGCATGACCGAAAAATTTATTATCGGTGAAATGTGGGTTTACCCTTTCACGGTGATGAATTAACGGCCGGGGATTAGATTTTGTGCCTGTCCTATTCTTAAGGTATTTTATAAGACATATGAAGCTATGACAGGCCTAGCAATCCGGTAGTTGAAAATATATGGCTTAAAAAAAAAGTGACCCAAGACCCAGGATGAAAATGGTAATGGATCTAAAAAAACATGCCAATTAAAAAGAGCCTAAAATGGGGTGGATAAAACGCACTATCGCCTGAAACTCAACTAGACCTACATTCCTGATCAAAGAAAGTGTGTTGAACAATAAATTATTACATTCATTGAATGACCAGCTCTGAAAGATTAATCTTAATCATGGCTAGGGCATTGGCCTGTAGTCCATGGTGTGAAAACAGTTAAGGTATGATCACTGTGACAGGATTTGGAATTCACTTTTAAGTGAATTACTAGCCTATTAATAGACTTGATTGTGAAATAAGTCTGTAAAAATAATATTGTAGAAAAAAATAGTTTCTGCAATCACGTTTACTGACAGTATGTTCAACCTTGTAAACTCATTCTGATTTGAAATGTTGTGCATTTGATTTTCTTTGTCAGATTTGAATAAATACTTAGCAAAACTATATTTGGAGATCGGTGAGGAACAGGAAGCTATTTATCATCTTGTAGAAACCCACGGTGTTTCACTTCGTCTTCGAACTGTATCGCGGATCAACAAACATACAAGGTAGAGTTAACTACTTGTGTGATTTATTATATTTTAGTTTAGCACAATTTAATGTTGGTGTGATCACCTTTTAGGGTAGGCCTATTAGGTGTATGATATAGCAGGATTTTGTAGGGAAGGAACTTTATGAAAAAATAAACATTTTATTTTATTATTGATAATTTTAAAAAAACCAATATTTGTGAAAATTGACAGGCAAATCACATAAATTGACCTACAAATATATGAAAACTACAGAAGCCCCATGGCTTTTTTGGTGCTGACTGACAGCTCACAGCTGACTTCTGACAGTCAAAATTTAGGTATGTACCTAAATGTTGACTGTCAGCTGTGAGCTGTCAGTCAGCGCCAAATAAGCCACGGGGCTATTTGTAGAAGTATATTCCATTCACGATAGGTTTTTACCTGGATGACAGTTCGAAAATCATATGTTTAGGTTTTGGGTTGCCAACACTTATAAAAGATCACAGTTTTGTTATAAATGTAAAGACTTTTAATTACATATTACATTAAAAATAACGTAAACTTAAATTTTCTCATACTATATCATTTTTTTAAATAATTTCTTTTTGTCCAACTCAAAACAATATTTTGTATATAATTAAAAGTGCTTATTTTTCGTTTTGGAACATTACTGATTTTGTGTAATATAGTGCATACATCAATACCTTTTAATACAGGCATCGTATTTACTTGAGAAAAGAGAAAATTGTTGTCAATTTTTTTTACATAGAATAAAGTATTTTCATCAACTGCATGTCCGCATCATTGTAAAAAAAACTTGTTTGCCGTTATGTTCAATCATATGGTTTAAATTCGTCAGTTGCCATTTTGAGGCTTTGTTCATTAGAAGTTTTTGTGAAAGTGGTGTGAATATTTTTTTAAGTGGAATAAAACAATAAATAAACTTTGTGTCCGACCTAAAATAAATATATAAATAATATTGGCCTAAATCATTGTGGTTAACTATCACATTAATATATAACCATCTGTTTTCATTACAATCATCCAAAGTGATAGATGTCAGCTGTTGGCGTAGTGATATATTAGGGATAACTTCTAGTAACATTTCGAACTGTCATTCAGGTAAACTTAGCTCATGAATGCCTTTATCATTTACCTACACTCCTAGGAATCAGTATATGTGTAGACCACCTTAATGTTATGTGCTGCAGTATTTTGTGTAGGCTTAATTATCTCAATTTAAGATAATGGGTGTGAAATAAGTGTGAATTAGATATTGAAGATAATTCTTGAAATACTCATTTTTAAGACACATTACATGTTTCTGGTAAAGTACAGTAGTCACAATAGTTTGAGCTGGGACCAAGATCTGCCAGGCTCATCTCAAATTATTGATCTACACAGAATGGCAACAAAAAAAAAATACCAAAACATTTTAAGCATAAAAAAGTACTTAATACATATTATGTTTGAATCGCATAAATCAATAAAAAATAATTTAATAAATATAAATGTATTATTCACAGAATTGTAAATAAACTAACAAGTGTTTTCCTTTTTTCTTGTTATTTTTGTTTTGATGCCCAATTCCGCATTGTTCATCCTATCTAAAAGAGTGTCTCAGGTGTATTACCTCTATCTTGAATTATCAAGAATACTGGAGATTTAAACAAAACAAATCCATTCTACTTTTATATTTTATATTATTTTCAGAGATGAAACGCATCTAAACAAAGATTTGGTTGACTTTGGCGGAGAATTGCAGCAAGATGGAATAAATGGTGTACGTAAACGACTAGCAGAGTTGCCAAAAGGTATCCATATTATAATTAAAGAGTTCACAAAATCAGTGGTGGTTAAAATAATTTTCCGCTTTTTCACTTTGATGGGGTTAAAATTGTGTCTAGCTCCAATTTTCATCTTACTAACACTCTGTAACGGTATTAATGACTTAACCTAAATTGTAGAGGGTGGAATGATGAATATAAATATTATAAAAATGCATTAGCACCCGGAGAGAGGGTGGAAAAACCATTCTCAGTGCACCCGAGTTGAAGTAAAGAGTGTTGGCAGTTAGCAAACTATGCTGTCGTTAATGTTCTCAACCTCAGACATTGATATAAAATTACATAATATTTTTATTATTTAAAAATCAAAAACTTAGATCAATTTTAGTTGGATTTTTCCTGTCCATTTTTTTAAAATAAATCCTCGATTGGTATTAGTGAACTATATTTCAAAAGAAAATGTTCTAAATTAAAATATGTTTACTCATTTTTCTGTCCGATTACACTCCTTTGTGTTAATCCAGTGTTTCTAATAACGGTGTTGTTTTTCTTGTGGCCTCTCCATGGTTTTAATTTAACTAGGTTCGCCACACCTCAGTTAAATTAGCATGCTATTTAATATGTTTAGAGTGGACAGTTGTTCAACTCACTTGCGGCTTCAACCCTTTGCGTCGATTCGGTGACCCCAACCAAATCCAACAGACGACCACCCTGCATATTACAAGGCTAGAAAGCGAACCTTACTGTGTGACTGTCAACTTGCCGGCCAACGTGGGTCTGTTCGAAGAACTCTCTAACATAATAGCCCATCACAAGACGCAATTACAGGAATTCATCCACTGCCCGACAAAATACTGGAAAGCAAGGGAAGAGAAGAACATGCGAATGAACGTTTGTTTATGATTATTATTACTATCAGCAGCAGCTTAATAAACATTCCTTTTGATAGTTTTAATTTTAAGTAGTAAACATTGTCTTACCACCCATCCTATCTCTGTATATTCACACTGATAGGGTGCAGGGATAGAATTTAGTGGGAGAGCACTTACATTTGTGTGGAGGGAGATTGTAAAACCATTAAGGAAAATCAAAATCTACATTCAACTGGGATTTGAACTCTAACCTCATCGACAGCAAAACAGATGGCACTCCAGTCTATGTGCCCAAAAAATCTGGGCATAACCCTTCCTATTATTTCATTCATAAACTAATAAGATTAAATATTTATTTTAAATTATGTAAATTTGGAGGAAATTAACACGAAAATGTGTGTACTGTTAGCTTGCTTCCTAACATTCATTTTCACACTGTCTAGAGGCCGGATTAAAGTTTTATTTTTGTAGCAAAATGTGTGTGAACTCCAGTGCTGGTATATTATATTCAAATTAAAGAGGTCAATGTTCAACCATGGATTCATATACTTCCCTAGATAATTCCTGTCAGATACTTATTTGAATTACTGTCTATCCCTTTCAGTTAATGTGTGAATCAACATTAAACACACACACACTTCAGTGGCCTCATGGTCTGAGGTGCTACTCTCACAATAGACTAGACTGCCAATTATGATGAAATTGAAGTTCGAATCTCGGTCGGAAATACTGAGGTTGATTTTTCCAAAATAGTTCTCCACTCTCCTTCAACGCAAACACGAGTACACTTCCAATTAATATAACCTTCCTAGTCCCTAAAACCATTAACATAATTATTACATAAGCGTATAACCCAAACAAAAAAATCCGCTAAAAACAGGGTTCAGTCTTTTAATTAACATCGCACTAAAAACTTTGAATGGTGCAGTTTTTTAAGATGTAGTATTGTTATTTACATCTTTTTTTAATAATACCTATATCAGACTCGAGATGTCGAGTTTAATAATAGTTGATAACCTAGTCTTATTGGTGTTATTAGGCAATAGTGAGACAGTTGGAGAACGCATGGATGAAAGAATGGCGTTGTCTTCTGGCCGGTAAATTGGTTAATGATGAGTTGTCACGCAAAGTGGAGTCTGCAGTGAAAGAGCACCTTCTGAAAACCAGCCAAGGCAAAAGTGTGGAAGATAGGTAAATATGATACAACTACTTATCAAAAAATGAATAGATTAACTTTTGTGTAAGGCAGGATATCCATTAGGGATTACCGGACTAGACATTTGAATCCCTTACCCTTTATAATATACCTGGTTCAAGGATTCAAAAAACTTTCAAGTTTGAGATTGGTTTCTTAAAGTTTTGAATTTTGAGTTTTTTTTCCTAGTTAACGACACTTATTTATGGTCTAGCCAAAACAATTATAAGGAAAACCTAACACTTAAAATTAATTTACTACTTAATGTAAAGAAATTAATAAATGGAGGGGTGGAAAAGTTAGCTTCTTACAACTATCATGTTTGCTATTAATCAAAATTTATTGCTAAAATGGAAATTTGGATTTGACTGATTTAAACTTATTCATACTGCTATGCAATTGCACCTAATTATATCTTATATTTTCTCTATTATATTTGGTAGAAGGTAGAGGAAAGGTGGATATAAACATTTAAAAGGCCCAAACACGGTATGACTTTTACAATCAAAAGAAGAACACAATTCTCACTTTACATTGCTGCCATTGGACAAAGAGGTAATGGCTGCCTCTTGAAGAAAATCGATTGTTACCATAAAATCCCCCGACCTCCTAGGTTCCATTCTATCAGAACTCGTGAGGGAAGAGAGTGAAATGTACAATACAACTTCCTAAAAGATGAAACCAAAAAATACAA
>CABFVX010004838.1:19967-59056 GCA_902151425.1 Timema shepardi
AAAAAAAAAAAAAAAAAAAAAACAAAAAAAAAAGAGAAGAATAAAAAGTAAATTGATAAATAATGATAGGACACTTAGGATGTTAAAGGACAAGCACATAAAATAAACATGATGATGATAGTTTTTATTTATCTGGTGACGTTAAGGCATCACCCTTTCCTTCCACTTGACCAGAGTTTAAATACAGCATATAATATTATATTTAATGAAATACAAACACTTTTTAATAGTAATAATAAAATATAAAATTGAAGGGAAAATTCATATAAGTAGGAAACCATATGCACTCTCATTCACAGCGCAAATAGTTTCAAGAATTCAGTTTAACCTATTTGATAAGATATATTGTTTGACCGCACACTTAAAGAGAATTTTGGATTTCAGGTTATGAGTCGAGCAATCTGGTTTGTTCCAAACCTGTGAAGCCAAGACAGTATAAGAATGAGCATATCTTTGAGATTAATGTATGGGAATACAGACATTATATATATAGAGAGAGAGAGAGAGAGAGAGAGAGAGAGTTGCATGTAGATTTGTGTTCGGTACTCAAGTTGCACAGATATCTTGAAGGCCCAAGCAGTGAAAGCCTAGTCATATACTTTAAACCATCTTTAATCACTTCTACATTCTAAACTAGTTTGAAATTAAGTATAACATTGGTTATAGTTTAGTAGTTAAATTTTTATAAGGTAGAGAATAAATTGACAGAAACAAAATAACTTGACTAAATATATATAAACTAGGACTTAGCGGCGGTCAATATGACAACACCTTGACAAAGGTTAAGCATAGTACTCCAACGGGTTTTTAAAGCTCCTCTGAGTGCATGTTTCGATCCCTCAGCTGAACCACACTAGTGTGACTTACTTAGCTTAGCTTAACTAAAACATTCTTAACTATCTCGTCTCTTTATCATAACAGCTTTGCGTGTTCATTGTGTGTTAGCACAAGGAAATAAAAGGTAATTATTAAAATACTGGTCCTCCAAACATGATATTGCTAGCATTTTCCATTTACTTGATGACTATAAAGGATAAATTCCACATTTGTAGTTTTTCTGTAGGGTTCCTCAAATACAAATTAGTTGCTCCAAACAAAAAGATTATTTTAATAAAAGATAAGATCATGATCACACTAATATGTATTAGCTCTAAGTTTTAATATCATAATTCTCTGAATAGCACTGCTGGTGGCGATCAAGTGAACTACCGGCGAGCAAGTCAGATTCTGTTCCAAGTTGTCTTGGCAGCCGCCAAGTTGACGTTTTTTGAAGTGAAAAAAATAGTGGCCTCTTGTATGGGCGTAAACATTAAATCTGAAGAGTGTAACACATTGGCAGAAGAAATCATAAACATCAACAAATCGATAACAGAATTGGAAACGGCCAAGCGACATCCTTTGATAATCATTTTGGATGATGTGAGTTGAAGCAATAATTGAATTCCTTTCTTTGTTACATTTAGAAGTTAACAATATTTTTACTGTCACTACAGATAATTAACAAAACACTATGTTTAACTCTTGTCTAACTACTTTTCAGGTGGGGTGTGTGAAGTCTACATATATTTGATTCAATTTCGCTTTGAATCGAATATATGAAATATTCTCGAAGTCTGATGAATTTTTTTTAAATTGGTTTGAGTAAAAAAAAATTGTTTAGATTCTATATACTCTAATGTAGTGAGAAACGTATATAGGTTTCAGCAAAAATTGACAAATTACTCTTACAAAATGTTATTTAATTATTAAAAGAATATTGTCCAAGTCCTTAACAACAGAAAATGAGAAAAAGATTAAATATGTATGTGTATTTTGGATTTTTATATATATATATATTTTTTTAAGGAAATAAAAGTTTTGCACACCCATACTTTTCATTGCTCCAGTACAGTTATTACCTGCTTTAGTGGTCAAATGGTCTAAGGTGTCACTCCCACAATATACTAGACTGCTGATGACAGGGAGATTGGGGTTTGAATCCCAGTCGGGTGTACTGAGGGTGGTTTTTAAAAAATGGTTTTCCGTCTTCCCACCACACAAATGTTGGTACACTTCTTCCAAATGCAACCTCCTTCTTCTTCCTTAACTCATTAGGTTAATTAGTAACCTGAACAGGTAGAAAGATGGGGTGCTAAAACTAATTTAAAAAAGATACAGTTATTTATCAAAAACTAAATTGTTATAATAAAATTCAATCTTCTTTTTTATTCCTTTATTCCCTTCGCCTTATTTTATCTTCAGTCTTCTGTGACAACATGTTTTGGTGCTGTTACACCCGCTTCAGGTCCGAGGAAAACCAATGTATTGTGAAATATTGATTAGAAATGTAAATTGTAAAGAGAAATTAGAAGATAATATACGAAATATTAAATAAATAATCACTTAAGTTGTGGCCAAAGGGATCGCAAGTATTTTTACACAATTGAAATCAATTGGCCAAAATAAATCAAATATTTGTCCAGTAGCAATATAGAGTGTAGTTTTCTGCACATGTTAATATCAACAGATCTTGAATATCTGTTAAGGGTGTCCTGGAATTTTGTCAACACTTTTTAAATAAAGATAAAAAGTTTTGACAAAATTTCAGGACAGCCTTGACAGATATTCAAGATCTGTTGATATAAGTATGTGCAGAAAACTAAACTTTATGCTGCTACTGGACAAATATTTGATTTATTTTGGCCAAAAAATGTAAACCTATAAAAACTGTTAAACTACTCGTGCTCCCTTCAGCCGCACCTTAAATTAACAAGCTTATAATTACCTTATTTATGTTGCCGATGATTTGTTCAAATACATATTGCCGGAAGGTTTGTGAAATTTTGAATTGTTATTGTGTTCAGGTTTGTTTTGATATATCTAGGTTCATCAGCCCATAGGAGAAAGAACGAGGGTAGTCTGATACCTTACCCGGTTGAGTCCCCCATCTCCCTCACAGGTCAGACTTGTGTGTAATAACCACATGACTAGTTGTGCTATGTGTGTGTATGTGTATGTGCTATTGGTTGCAGCAACTAGAGCAGTTCCCTTGGGAAATGATTTCGTTGTTGTCAGGACATCCTGTAGTGCGTGCTTACTCACTACACATGCTGCACGCCTTGTTTAAAGGTGAGTAGGATCACCAAGAAGGTGTGATTGTTGTCTGAACATTATTCACTGGATGTTCACTCACTACACAAAACTGAAAGATTAAATAACAGAATATCTTATAATTTATGTTCTATAGCCTATCTTTGTTTTCAATGTGTCTCTTCTAATGATAAAGTAACATCTTCGAAAATTCAACAATGTGTGACGTGTAATATAGTGCAATAGTTTTAGAAGAGAAGAAATGAAGAGAGGGTGTGGTTTTTCTATCTAGCCCTAATCTAACTATCCTTTCAAGTTGACTTTCTTCCCTATCAATTACTTTACATTATTGTAGGTTGACCTGGTGGTCTAGGGGTAAGGTGTCGGACTTCTGTGCTGGGATCTGGGGTTCAATCCTCGGCGCAGATTTAGCTGATTGCCAAACCCTTTCTTCACCTCTGACGAGACGTGTATTAATCACAACTTGTGAATGTGGGGAATGCCAGGCCTCCATCGTGGTTTAGATTCCACGTTAAACTGTAGGTCCTCCATTTCGTCTCACAATCACCCTACCATTACACATTAGCGTAAGTACTTATAACCCGAACGGGTAGTAAGACGCGGTGCTAATAATAATAATACATTATTGTACAGTGTTTCTACACTGTCTTATTATACATTTCACAATTAAACATTAGTTTCAAATATTTATCATAAGAAAGACAAAAACCCAACAGTAAAAATTGGCAGTTACATTTGTAAACTTTGTAAATATATCCCACTTCCCTCGCATAGTTATAAAAAAAGGAGTATATCTGAAAATTTTAAAATCTGTGTAGTTGTGAATAAATTAAAAAAGAAATGTTAGATAATTATTTTCTTGCATTGTATGATTTATTGGAGACTGCAAAGCAACTCAAAGCACAGTACAGTGATTGTGTAGCTCAACTACAGAAGAATTCAATATCTATATGTTTTCTTTATTATCAGCACCTTAAACTATATAACCTACATTTTCCCGGCGAGTTTGTAGTCCTTGTCCCTTTTATTGCCCTGACAATGTTTGTTATTCCCTTTGTTCATAATCTTAGTGAACAAGATGAGGGGTGGGGGATTTTAAGAAAGTGTACCTGATCAGGAATTGAACCTCTAATCGGAGTCCAGCACCTCACATCTTACTTCCATGTAGACATTTTAAGAGTATTTTCTGTCTTCCTGCAGTTCACGAGAAGGACATTAAGAATGGCCATGTGGTGAGCACGAACCCTGAGCTCGGCAACTACATCGTGAACCCCGACCAGAATCTAAACAGCATGGAAGAACGCATCAAGATGAGTCTTGTGCCCCGAACACCCAAATGGAAAGGGATCTTTGGGGTGAAACCAACGTCACAGCAGTTCAAAACTGCACTTAAGGACTATGACATATTTTTGTAAGAACATTTACTACTTGCCTACAAATTCCTTTTGATTTAATCGAAAATAAAAGGTATCTAACATGATAATTCCAAAGAGAGATCTACAGAAGAAATATTTCTCTTCAATTTTAGTTATTAAATGGCTACATTGATTTTAGGAGGATAAGTTTTTCTAACAAACAAAAGAGCTAAATACATTGGCTGTTCAGAAGTTAAACGAACATGACACTTGAAGGGTTTTAAGAGCCCATGCAATATATAACTATGCAAACAAGACAGTCTATATATTTTCTTTCTAAGGCTTATAAAATTGATCTATTTTTCCAGGATGTGTTTTTAAGGTATTTTTCTTACATCCAAAGCGAGAATTTCTTTATAAAACCTACATTTCTTTAAGGAAAACCTCTTTTAATTTTCGGGGTATTTTGTTATATTTAGAAAAATGTACGAGAAAGGTGAATAGAAAACATTTTAAAGGAGAACAAATACAATATGGCTATCACAATGAAAATAACACAACTCTCACCTTACATTTCTGCCACTGGACAAAGAGGCAATGACTCTCTCTTGAAGAAAATTGATCGTTACAGCCTGACCCAAGTTTCATTCTATCAGAATTCATTATGAGGGAGGAGTGAAATGCGCAACGCAACTTATTAAAAGAGGAAACAAAAAAAAAACACTAAAGCCAGGAAAAGGAAAATGGTAAAGAATGTTAGGACACTTAGATAGGAACATGAAAAGGAATAACTTAAAGGACAAACGCAGGAAATTGACATTAGATGTGAATATATAATTTTTATCTTAATCTTAATAATATATTGGTTAATTCTTTGAGTGTGTCACCCAAGAAACTGAGATAAAAGGTACAGGATATTACTTTCTAGCCTTAGTAAAAGTCATATTGTGTTTGTCCTCTTTTATATGTCTCTATCCACCTTTCCCATACCTTCTTCCAAATATATTACAATCACCTCGTAAAGTGAAAAGAGGTTTTCCTTATAGAGATAGTTCTAGACTTAGTATGTTTTTTTTTTAATTTTTTGCCAGCTATTCTGGTCACGGGTGTGGTACTAAGTATCTTCTGGGGGAAGATATTCAGAAAATCCGAGTGCAAGCGGCTTCTCTCTTGTTTGGTTGCAACAGCATCGGACTGACGAGCCTTGGTAGGCTTGTGGAGAACTGGGGGACAACACAGAGCTATCTGATAGGCTGCAGGTCAGTGTTATAACAGCCAACCTGTGTCATGTGATTTATAGCAAGAAACTATGTATGCTGTATTTCATGAAGGTGTAACTTTACTGAACAGAAACCGACATGGCTTTTTGGAAAATTATCTGACAAGATTTTTGTGCGTGTCAGACGTGGTTAAATGTTGTAAACGAATGTGTGAAAAATAGAAACTTTGAGAGCATGTATGACTCAAGTGTATGGATGTTCTTAAAGCGAAGGAAGTATGCAAGGATAGATAAGTGTGGAGAAAGTTAGTGAGGATTTATTAAGTAGGGAGTTGTTTTTTTGAGTTATAGCTACAGTTTCTTGCCTACCCAACAAGTTTGAATATTTTTTTGTTAGTTTTTAGTTTTATGTTTGAAAAAGTAGTATATGTACTGTGGATATTTTTAAATAACTTATGCTCAAAAACTATTTGGAAAATTTGTTGTTGCGCAATTTTTTTGGACTATTTTGTTTTATTCTGATAAATAAAGTTATCACATCTTACAGTTAAATTACCAGTGTTTTCCACATGAACATTTATTTTTAAAGTATATAACAACTCAGAATGGATATAAATGAGTATTTTAGCTGTCGGTATTTGTTTCAGATTCAAGTCAAAGCTTTTCATACCCCCGATTTTTTTTAGCACTACCTGTTTAAGTCATACACATATGTACTAATTACGCTTGTGAGTTAGGGGTCAGTATGGTTGAATTCAGATGAAGTGTATCAGCATTTGTATGAGAGTGTGGTGGAAAACCATTTTGTGAAAAAAACTCTACATCCGACTGGGATTCTAAGCCCGATCTCCCTGCCATCGGCAGTCTAGTCCAACACGAGTGACGCCTTAGACAATGCAGCCACTGAAGAAGGTTGATGTTATATTAAATTGAACATTGAAATACAAATAGCCTTATTGGTACAACTAATAACAATTTCCAAATATCTATCAGCCTGCTTTTTTCAACATTTTATCAATATATTTAAACTTTGTAAAAAAAGATTTATTTTATTTTATTTGTATGTGTGTTTGTATAATAGTTTGTGGGGAAATAGATAAATATGTGTATTTTACAATTGAGGGAGGGGATGTTATTCAAAGCTAAGTACGGTTTGTCTTTCTTTGAAACTAGATTTGACATACAGTAGAACAATATTTAAGGAGATTTTATATCTTTATTTTGTTTAGTTCTTTGAACTTTGTCATTTCAGTCCTTGCATAGTCGGCGCTCTTTGGACGGTGACAGATCAGGATACAGATCGGTTTGCCCTGAACATGCTGCACCACTGGTTGCCTCCCACGGAGGAGATGAAGAAGAGAATGGCTCTAGTTGAGCCAAAGGAAAAACGACCTCTAAGAAACGGTAAGAAAAATAGGGAGATATTATACAGGGTGAGGCAATGGAATGTGACTGTTTTCACGGTGTTATTGTGGAGATCTCGGGTAATTAAACCCTTTCAGTCAGAAGACATCAGTACAAACACTCTAATAGACACACATACGAATCAGAGACTTTAGTAGCATGCAATTAGGGCCAGGCTTAGAGCTGTGGGGGCCCCAGGGTGATAAATAACAAAGTCCCAATATTAAACAAATATGTTTCTTTTCAACATTTTGGCATTATCTTTCCTACTTTCTTTTGACCCCTCATATATAGAAGTATTGTGATCATCAAAAAAAAGTTGAACTTGAAGATTTTGATATATGTTGACGTGTTACTATTGAAACACATTGTTGTGGAGGTCCCTGTTATCCTCCCTTAAATTCAGCCCTATGCAACTCAAAAAATTTCTTCCATATATGCAATTTTGAAGTAAAATACTTTAATATAAGATTATGTATCTGTCCAGAACCATCCAACCTAGAGTTTGATCTTATAAAGAAGACTTCATCGAGCTGGCAACAAGAACCAGAGTTGCTCCGTGCGCTGTTTCTTGGTAGGCAAGGAGCGAGGCAGTTCATGACATCTGCTGCGTTTGCAGCCATCGGCCTTCCTATCAAACTACACACTGAATTTGATTAGGCGTATAACCTTATTTGGTCAAACGTGTGCATTTTGGAAAGGCCTAGAATTTGGGTCAAGTACGAATACACAATATGGAATCACGGAGTTCCTTTTTAATAGGTGCAGATGAGAGTTGTGGGCTATGCGGTGTTTTAATGTTGATGCTCTCTTAATCATAGGCGTTTGCTCAATAACAATTTAGTTGAGAGTCATTGTGTAATACAACTTTTAAGTAGGAATATGCGAGACTCAAGAATATCTTGAAAATTAAAGAAAAAAATAATTTCGGTCTCATCTTGAAAGTTAAAAAATTTATCTTCAAAATTTGAGAAATAAAAAAACAGCAAATAATGGCCATAAGAAATTTAAAAAAACCAAACCGGGAATTTATTTCCAAAAATACCTTAGCAATCCAAAAATAGGCCGCAATTTTCCCTTCAAAATAGCCGTCATTAAGAAACGTTTTGGTTATAAATATAGTTTTTCGTTATACTTTGACAATATAAGCTGTTATACTATAAAATTAAATTTTAAATGGTGTTCATTGTAACTACCTATCACTATTTTATTAATTGCATTTAAAATGTGTATGAGTTATAACTTAAGTGTCTGAATGAACTATATATAAGACAATCTAAAGTAAGCGCCAAAAATAAACTATAAACCTTATATTTACTTTAATAAACATGATGTAATTTTTTTTTTTACTTTCAAAGGACATTTTCTCATCTCGTGTCTCAATATATTTTTATATTATTGTCTCGAGATTGTCTCAAATTGAAAAAATTGTTCTCACACATCTCTAATTTTAAGATATAAAGTGTGTGTGTGTTTTTTTCTGCAATGTTAGTGCATGCATATCTACAAATTGAAAATATTGTAACTGTTTAGTTGCATCTTAAAAATAGGTTTAAAAAGAAATAAGCGTGCTCTGTGGCCTTATAATTTTAAACGTAAACTATTTTATATGAAAATGTATTTCTTTCACGAGTTAATAAATACACATATGCATTTTGAACATAAAAAAATCTCAACAAGTTCTATTGGATCGAAGCCTAATTGGAACACTTTTTTAAGACACCATTTATTTACTGCTAGACAAAAGGTTTTGTTTTTCTACCCCTTGGCTTTTAAAAATAGACGTTTGGCTATTTAAGTTTAAAATATTAGGTTGAAGAAACTGTTTAGGGTAGTGAAAGATAGATATTTTTTTTTAACAAAGTATTGGTGTATATTAGTGATTTATGTCAACAATTTTCTCCACGCTAGTATTATCCAATTAATTGGGATGGTTATTGGCCATCATTTGGAATAGTGAATTTGCAGATGTAGACAGAACTGTGTATCACCAGCTTGAACAAGAGTTACAAGAGAAAAGTGTTTATTGTCCCTTTGGTTAACCACTATCAGTGTAAGTAAAACACCTTTTTATACCATATAAAAAAAAAAGAGCATTGTTCTATTATGCATGCGGGCTACACTACATTTATTCCTGTTACTTGTTCCTATTTTGCTTTTTGTTGTAACTTATTTATTATAATAATCTTTTTTTTTTAATTTGAGGTATTTAACGTGCATTTTCTGAACAAGTGAGTATATCAACACACAATTTGTGAACTATCAACAATCTAGAAGACTCAGCCCCTGACCGTTGTTAATTCATTGCTGTGAGAAGAGAAACTCACATTTTTCAAAATCATACTCCAGAGGGGGAATGGGGGGCTTAGCTCATTATCTTTTATCTGGGTAAATACAAATAATTCCAATGATAGTCTTGATTTAGTACTTCTTTACTTGTAGTTCATTGTATCAACATTAACAAAGTACATAAAATGGCAGTTTATATTTATTCACAATATTTATAGTTTCCTCTACAAATTCATCAATTTTTTTTCTCTCTTCACATTGGGGCTTGTTGCTTCCCTTGAGCTAGGACTTGCTTCATTCTGGCGAGCAAGTTTGGAATAAGATCTATGTGAGTATCCACACACTTCACTGTGCACTTTTCAAACATCTGAGTATAGCGCATTACCTGTTTAAAAAAACATTGTGGATTAAACGATTTTCAACTCTATACAAAGATTATCATAAGCACCGCATCTTACTACCCGTTAAGGTTGTATACTCCTCTACAAATCACGCTAATGTTTTTTAGGAAGGTTATAATTAGCAGAAGTGTACCCGCATTTGTGTGGAGGTAGAGTGACAAACCATCCTCAAAATACCCGACCGAGATTCAAACCTTGACCTCCCCGTCATCAGCAGTCAAGTCTAATGCAAGAATAGAGCATTTTGACCATGCGGCCACCAAAGCGAGTTACAAATAATTGTTTTGAACAATGTTCCTCTTTTCACTGTGTATTGAGACACCATCAACTTTCTTAAGTAACACTTATGCCAAAGTTCGGTGATAATATTTATCTATACTTGTAAAAGAAATATTTGGTATGGTCATAAAATGAAGAAAGAAAAGGAAAGAATGAATGATGAGCTATGTAGGGAAAATACTGCAAGGGACACTAAGAGATGAGAGTAGCAGATAACAAGGTGTGCAAGTGAAAGGAGAATAATGGTGGGTGGAGGCATTTTTTCTACAGGCTGGGAACAGTTAATAAAGTCAAAATTAGTATGTACAGCGCAAAATAAAACTGACAGCTTAGCTTATTTTGTACACCATCCGTCTGGACTATCTACATGTATTTACACCAATGGGATAGAAATGTACATACATTTAAGTGTAAAACTTGTACACGCAGCCAGGATTCAAACAGACATCTCATCACTGGAAAACCAGCAAGATCGACACCTTGGTGTGTGTAACTACTGGTACATGTAAGTATACTATGTTTATATACAAGTGCTCTACTTTACATTTTTTTAAGGTTGTTAAAAATATATCTTACCTCATTTTCATTTGGGTTAGGTCCCATTTTGTCTTTAATTTCGTCATTACACTGCATGACACACCTCTGCAGTCTATTCTGGAAAACAAAATATCACAATTCCTGGTGGGTTTTTTTATAACAATTTTGATTCATATACCTTGATTCTTAAATTCCATTGTAACCTGGGGCAAGATATATCACCAGCACATATTGTTTTTTGTGTAATAACCCTAAAATAATGAACGGTATATTTATTTTGCATTATTTTTGGATCAATTCACAAAACAAAAACAAGTGCAGGTGATCAATCTCACCCTAGGTTATGGTATTTGAATGACATTTTTACATTTTGAACCACTACAAGAAAAACTAATGTCTAGACTCAGGCTCTCACAAAGGTGTGGGGGGTGGGGGGGTAAGAGGCAGCAGGGTCATTTGGCCCGGGCCTCACATTTACACTTTTAATGTTAACTCTTAATTTGGTTATCATAACAAACACAAAAATAAACTGACAGCTTTGAAAGATGATGTTTATAATAAAAACTTACACAGACCATGCTATCTAGCAAACCTACTGAGATTTTTTAACTTGTAGTTTTCGTTATACACATTAGATGGCAGGCGGCAGCATATTTTCATACCACAGCTTCGAGGAGGCTTTGTGAATAATTTGCATCTATTTTCATAGTTTAGATTGTTTTGTGCAAATTTTTCATACAAAATGCTTTATGTTCATGAACAACAGGCGGTGATATTGAATGAGGCCAAATTGGTATCAGAGAGTCAAAATATTGGTAGATCATCTCAGTTTAACTGCAGTTGCTGCCTCAAGCTTTGTGATGATTCTCATGTTGAGCATCAACAAAATTAGAGAATTGATGTCTTCTTTGTCATTGTCGAATTCGTAATATCAGGTCTAAGAACATGGTTTTTAGTCGCTCAATATAATTTGTAACCTAGGCCTATTTGAGTTTCTCTGGAAATTTAATGACCTCAGTACCAGCATCGAAGATCTAAGTTTGTCAACAAAACAATCACTTTGTCTATTTGATGAGATGATTTTTTCTAAAGTAAATACATTCCAGATTACGTTAAGAAATACTCGCAACTTGGACTTTCTGGTGTGTTTCCTAATGGCACTGTTGTGTTGAGGATTTTACTGAGTTTACACACATCAGTAGCTTCGAGTGAACGTCATTCAAAGTGTTAAAACAAGTCAAGAATTACTAACATTAAACTATGGGACATGATCGTTTGAATGGCCTCACAATGCTTAATATAAACCATAATGGTATTGCAAGAAAACTAGATTTTTCCAGTATAATTGGTTAATTTGCACCAAAAAAAAAAGATAGAAAATTTTATGTTAAATAAAAATTGGCATGTTTATTTACAAAGTGATGCATTGTTATTTTTCTGTGGTAAAATTAATATTGTATTAAGTGTAAACATTTAAAACATGGGTACTATTGGTTTTGTAATAATGTTTTCACACTTTTTAATCAATTTGGGGAGGGGGGAGGGGCTCTGTGAGGGCCTGCTAGGCATATATGAAACTTAAAAACACCGTGGTAACTATTTAATCTTTTTCTCCCTAAATTATGGGTTTGTTATAATGTGATAAGTTAATTATCTGAGATCTGGTTTGTAGCCTTAGATGTAATTTAAAATCTCACAAAAAAATTGAATGTTTCAATGACTAAACAATATTGTAAGCTTACGGAGAAAAGGAGGCAAACAAGACTTACATGCATGTGATCTATTTCTACTTGAACAAAATTTTGAGCTTGATGCAATGAAATTGAACATCTCTCAACACACTGGTGAACTTTCTCGACCGTCAAATCATTGTTATCGCAGCACTTGGCTGCGCAGCGGTGCATATCACCCTGAAATAAAAACATAATTTTTTTAGGAACATATTAAATGCTCTAGGCCGAATCAATTTTTTAACTGGATGGTACTCAAATTTGTTGGAGTTTATTCTCAATCATATAAACATGATGCTAGAAAAATCATGTTAGGTTAGTGATTTGTAGGCCTACTTTTCAATATGATGGGCTAAAATCCTGATATCTATACCGCTTTGACACAAAATATACATGCACTCACTTGGTTTGTGTTTATTGAAGAGCATTGTTGTATCATGCTTGTGACACAAAAAACCTTACACACATGAAGTTATGCCGGGTTTACACGAGACGAGTACTCGGTCGGGATAGTCCACTCGACCCAGTACTTGCCCCTTCTAAATTCGTATTCTAGCACTTGGCAGAGTATATTAGCGAGGAGAGTAAATATTCAACACTAATACCCTCAATCCATGAATTTATCTTTCCCTTCACCAGCAACACCTTTTCTTACCCCCCACCCTATCTTCTACTACATGTATGTATTTTGTTGTTTTTTTTCCTTGTTAATTGAACCTGTTTTTTTGTTGTTTGTTTTATAGGTTTTGTTTTATTATAACATTCAACCATATACATAAATGCGTGAACAAAAACACGAGAAACATAAAGGGATAGACATTAACACCAGCCCCGAGGGGCTCTCGAAAATGGACACGACATGGGGATACGTATAAACACAACAAGAATGGTAATGGCGCCCTTTCGGGCTGAAATTTTCGATCTGTAGGTTAGGGGTGGGAAAATTTTACATAAAACCCACCCCATCGCTCATAGCGGGTCGCCAGGACCAGGACAACACGTACAACGTACAAACAAACTAAATGCTCATTTTAAAGAGAAAACGAACAAAAAAGTAAAAAGATTTTACTTAACACCTCGTGTTAGGCATACTAATTAATTAATCATACCTGTAATTTTCTTAGGTAGATTTTATCAACATCATTTACTAATTTTTGCATTGCCGTCTCAACACGTTCTTTTTGTTCTTCCACCATTTTTAGGTTAGAGGACTTGTAAAGAACTAGTAGATTTATACACAGTTTGAACCTTATTTGTATACTATGTCTTTATCGATAAATTAACTATAAAATAAACATTTCACACATTCATAATCATTATCAATTTAAAGATTTAAGCTTGTAACTTAACATAGTACAGAAACCGGAGACAATTATTCAACAATTTTCCACCTAATTTCAGCAACACTTGAAAATAATAATACACCATGAACAAAATAGTCTCAAAACATGAATTAAAGTGTAAAATTAGCATGTTAAAAAATGTAATCCGTTTTGTCAATATTATATTTAATATTAAACTAAACAGTATACAGAGTATGTTTTATGGTGATAAGGACTCAACAAAATGTAAACTTAAATTTAATCTCTGTTATTGAAAATATGATTATATGGTTCCTAAAGTATTGCGTTGCAGCTCTGTACCACTAAATTCAAGTTTTTTTAAAAATAATAATTGTAGCAGATATTTTGATTACACTTATTTTAAGAATATTTTAATAATAATTGTTTTTTATTAAGATCAATTATATTTTCATTTGATAATTTTTTGTACAAAATTAAATAAACAGAAATGGGAACATAATAAATTACCTACTGAGCCTCCGAAACCAATACTTTGAACTAATGAAGTACTGGTATGAATTCTAGATAGCAGCACCTAATCGAAAACTATCGGACAAAAATGTTTTTATATAATAATAATTATTATTTTAATGGTATTACTTGAATAAACACTCATTAAAATTCCTTAATCCCCTATCAGATATTAATTTTTTTTGTGGATTTATTATTATTATTATTATTACTATTCAATGCTTGTATATTTATTACATTTTAAAATGATCCACGTTGCTCTGTTCTGTAGTTTTTGAAATCTTGATATGTCTGTAGTTAAACACATATTAATAAAATTAGGCAAAACAATAGTTTTGTATATAACTAATTTTGTCCCAAACTTATAGTTATTGATAACTAAAATACAATACAATAATCAAGGGCTGTTTTTATTAAATACTAAACTACGTAATATAAAGCTTTTTGTTTAAATTGAATCAATAACGCATCTGTAACAAAATAATTGAAAAGTAACTTAACGAAAAAAATTAATTGAAATCGGTGTCTATTCACCCTGATTTTATGCATCACAAATACAATAGAATACAACTGCAAATAAGTTATTAGTTCCTAATTCCTATTGTTTTAAAAATATAGTTCCACTTAACATCAAGAAGAATCTACAACCATAAATTAAGTTACAACAAATATTTAAATATCGTTAAAATAATCTTTGGCTATGTGAAAAAGTAGAAAAATAAAATAGTAAATATTTTCAACTCCGAAGTACCAGTAGAGTTAGGAATTCCTCCTTTGTTTACTACCTCACAAACTGGACAAACCTTGTAAAATGTATATTATAATCTATTAGATACATTTTAAAAAAAATCTCATTTCTATAGCAAATGTAAAATTATATACTATATAGTAGATAAGTTGGCTCATAGATGGCTCTAGCAGTACTCAGTGTATTCCTTTAAGAAAACTGGACAAATATCTTTCAGCTATTAGGAGAATAGAATATAGCAGAAGATATTTAATATTAATTGTAAAAAAAAAAAAATTCAAAAGGTACATAAATTGTTTCACAGATGTCTCTAGCAGTACTCTCATTCAAATAGAAAATGTACTATAGTAGATAAGTTGGATCATAGATGGCTCTAGCAGTACTCAGTGTTATTCCTTTTGGAAAACCGGACAAATCTCTTTCAGCTATTAAGAGAATAGAAAATAGCAGGAGGTATTACGAATTAACTGTAAAACTTTTTCCTTCTTTCTAATGGTACATAAATTGTTTCACAGATGTCTCTAGTAGTACTCTCATTCAAATAGAAAATGTACTATAGTAGATAAGTTGGATCATAGATGGCTCTAGCAGTACTTAGTGTATTTCCTCTTAGGAGACTGGACAAATCTCTTTCGGCTACTAGGAGAATAGGAAATAGCAGGAGGTGGTTCATATTTGTAAAACCTTTGCAAATAGTACATAAATTGTCTCACAGATGTCTCTAGCAGTACTATATTCCGTTTGTTTTTCGCTTGGAAAGGATAAATTTGTTTTTGACTAAAATAGAGATTAGTTTTTTAATAACCCATAAATTGTCTCATAGGAGCAATGTTGGTTATAACTTTGGTACTTTTATCACCATCACAGTCTAGTATATGCTAAACTGAACTCTAGACAAACAATAACTAAATATCTGAAATAATTTGTTCCAAATGGCATCTTAGAATATTAAAACATTAAAAATTATTCTATAGCTGATAAAATAAATACAATAAAATTAAAATTAAGTATGTTTTATCACATATAAATTTTGTTTGGTTTGTAGCAGCAGTCAAAACTACTTATGTGATGGCTGATAACATAGGTATTAGGTAGTTAAAATGCTGTTGTTTTGCAACATTATAATAATTTATTCAGTGTACTGTCGATTAATTTTGTAACATATTATAAAGTGAGACCAATTTGAAAGCCATACTAAAAATTCAGCCAAATTTGAAAGAACCGTTTAAGGGGTGTTATTTTATTTATTTGCCCAGAGTGCCATTAATCACCATCAACCTTAGTTATTCCTCTGCTTGCAACTTTCACTTTCAAAAAAATAATATAAATACTTATAATAAAGTAAAATGTTATCCATTTTTATTGCAAGAAAATAAGTTTTTTTTCTGAAAAGCTTCTCACCAAAATCCTACTTTTATTGCAGTCGCGTTTTCAAACAAAAACTTATATTTCTCCTGCATCTTATATTTTTCATTTTAAACTTGTGATTTCTATACTAACAGATTACATATTATGGACGAATCTTCTGCCTCTTTAACTCCATCTCCCTTTCCATAAAATCCTGGATTTTTATCTAGTTTTTTTTTCTTCTGTAAGGCATTTACATCCGTGTTTATTGTTCCTATTTAAATAACAATGGTGGCAAAAAAGGGGGTATTTTTGAAAGGGTGAACTTGTGGTGTGTTGTTGGTTTAAGCCTTTAATATCTTGGTGAATATTTTGACTCAATGCCCTCATATGCTTAAGCAGGGTGTCTACTGGGTCATGAAAGTCACAAAAAAGTTACCAACTGCAAAAAAAAGTTACAAAAATCCCTGAAAATATTTTTATTTCAAATTCCCACCCATTGTAGCAATGAAGTCGAGCCACTCACTACCCATGATGCCATGCGCTAGCCACAAGTTGCCCGATTGTACTGTGATACCAAGGACAAGATTAACGTTCCCCCTCTAGTTAAAGTTTAATGTTGTGTGAGAATGCCTTATGCATATATATATATATATATATATATATAAAATATATTCAGCCGATTACTGAAGGAATTTTGTGGTCAAAAAGTCACTAATTTTTGTTTCTCCAACTCAGTAGACACCCTGTCAAGGTCTCAGCATATACAGTTACTTTGTTCAAATTACCATTTAAGGAAGCCTCTCAAGGTCAAACATACCTGTATGGTGGATGATAAAAAAAATTCTTTAAGAACATTCTATATAAATATCTTTCTAATTGGCGTTGTTTTGTAAATATTTTAATCGGTGATAAGCAGAATGTTAATTTAAACATAAATCTTCTTTAGTAGAAATGTCCCTTCTTTTTTAAAAAGTTTGTTTTCTAATGGGGGTAGGTACAAAATAAACAAACAGTTTATATTAAGCACCAATGATTTATTTTTTATAAAAATTAGTATGAAATGAATTTACAGCATTACTATGACAATCACATTAATGAATTTATTTAAAAGTGTAACAATGTCATAAATTTAGTTGAGAACAAAGTTCAATAAACAATATGCAACAAGTAACATGTATTTTTTAAAGTAATTAAGATTTTAGTCAAAATAAGTAGTGCATACAAATTTAAAACAACATGTTCATTTAATATCATAATATTTTAGTTGTCTGTTTTGATACAAAGATGTATATTCAAACTAAATGTATGATGGGTAAACGTAAAAACTACAAGAAAATACATTACCAACTATTTAAGATGTACCCAGCAACAAGATAAACTATTTTTATTTTCAGCAAATAATTTGTTAGGCTAGAAAGCTAAAGCAATAACTCATTTTTAAATTCAAAGGATTTAAAGTGGAATGACATCTTATGGAAAATCATTAATTTGATGGCGGCATTAATTGTTGAACAAGAACTTTCCATGTATCAATCAAAGATTTTGAGTATTTCTTTAACTAAAATTTTCCCACGTCAATTTTAAAGAGGGATAATTTGCTAGGGCAACTTAATGCACCATTTACTGTCAAACATAGTTTATTTAACAAAACAGGTTGCTTTCCAGTTTTATTTTTAGCAACAAAAAATGGTAAGGAAACTATTTACAAACAAAATTATTATAATAATCTTTCAAATGGCAAAGGACCAGCACTCCATTTCAATACGTTTGATTTATTTCACAGGTATCCGTAAGGACATTACTGTAATAACTCAATAAGTTATAAAAAATAATACCACATGCACGTTGTCATGAACATTGATTTACGTTTGAAAATATGTGTTTATTTTATAGCCGATATTTAATAATTAGCTGTAAAGGAATGTTATGAAACTCCTTAATGAATTTAATTTTACAATAACTCTAAACCTACTCTACACCATTAAAAAACTTGAAAGTTCACTGCCGCACTTACAAAAGCACGCCAACTATCCCTATCTTGAGCTATTTCTATCCAGTTCACCTACACATTACACATTTTTAACTTTTTAGTTTTGATAAACATCTGATAAATATCTTTTTTTCTTTTCTACACAACACAATGAAATGGTGATCCAGTGCCACATAAACCGCATTAAAAACATCTTAACCTCCATTTTGTATTCCTTGGAATGGAAGGAAAAGATGTTACCCACAACAATGTGTAAGAATAACATGTCTTGACGTTATTCTTGCCTCCCCCCAACCAAAAAGCATTAAGGCCCTGACACAGACTCTGTATGTGCATTGTCCATAATAAATCGATGCCACAGTATCAGGTTGCTCTGGCCACAGAGTCCTTATCCGTAAGTCCGTACTTTGTAGAAGTTGATCAACTTTAACTTTCTATGGATTAGTTTATACGAACTCCCAATCACAACTGAGTAAATATGTGTGTATGCGCTTTGGGATCCATCTTAAACACCAAAATAAATTCTTTATAATCAGATTCTATTTTGTGATGGTTATATTCTTGTTAAAGATCAAAACCCATATAAACGTAAAGCAAGCACAGAAATAATATTAAAAGGGCTTGCTATGTTTGCATTCTGAATACTAGAACCTACATTTTGTTTTGCATTTTCCAGCTAATTTATTTTAAGTTTGTTAGTTAAAACCGTGTTATAAATATATTTATTCTGATTGCGCTACATTTCAAGTACATCCTGAAAGTTTTCTCAACAATTTTTTTTTTTTAGTTTCTTTTATTGATCACTCATTGGCACTCATTCCTTGCTGTAAACAATTTTCTTTCGAAGTTTTCGATTGGACGAAGTCTCTTGACTATCTCAT
Organism: Timema shepardi; assembly: GCA_902151425.1. Classification (NCBI taxonomy): domain Eukaryota; kingdom Metazoa; phylum Arthropoda; class Insecta; order Phasmatodea; family Timematidae; genus Timema; species Timema shepardi. The sequence goes on from CABFVX010004838.1 coordinate 39,055, forward strand.
TGGTTGGAACGGTCATGTGATTATGGATAGGGACTGTGTAGTCGTAAATATAATTTCTTGAGGACCAGGACCACAGACTACGGATCTACGGATATGAAGTCTGTGTCGGGGCCTTTATCATAATGTATATTGGTATAGTTAAATTATTAAAGTATTATATAGATATTATTGTGAAGATAGTTTAACATTTTTCTTTCAACTACATTTTAGTCCTATTCATATTCCTAGCACACAGTAGTTCACAAGCACACAAAGTTCTAGAGGAACTTTGCTAATAGCACAAAAAGAGAAGACAATAAGTCACTTAACAAGCAATTAATGATTTTATGAGTTAAGTCTTTAAGAAGAATGTGACTCTAAAAAATAGAAAAATTGGCTTTAAAATTTTACCAAAGTATTATTTGTGTATATATATATATAATGTGAGTTAATACAAGAAATGAAGCAAGAAAAGGGGTCATTGATATGACAGTATTTTGTTAAAACCTTGACTATGGCAAACAGTATTCATCCTTAACCGACCCATTTGAATAAGCAAAGTTACACTCGTTCATCACACACACATCAGGGATTTGAAAAACTTCAACATGTCACATGGAAGAATGGACGACAATGGTCGCACCTGGCTAGGACTTGAAATCCTCAAAAAATGCGCTGAAGTAGTTTTGTTTTCCATTCTTTGTGTGAAATATTAGACAGTTCTTCTTTATGTTTTTATTAATTAGAGGTCATGTTTGCTTTTCTTTATCCCTCGATAACAGTTGTCAACTGATATTGGCTACTGTGTTGTCAAATGTTATCATAATTTGCAACTTCAACTAAAGATTCATTTGCATTTTTCATAAATCATCTATTCTACACATAACACAAATTACAATCGGAGCCCACTTAATAATGCTCACACTTTGACATGGATGCCTCTTATGGCACGACCCTTTAACATAGTTTTTATACTAAATGAAACCAATAATAGGGATGTGCAAAACTCGAAAATATCTCGATTGAGACAAGGAAAAAAATATTTCAATCTCATCTAAAAAGTTAAAAATGAATCTTGAAAAATAGAGAAACTTTAAAAACTGAAGAAAAAATATCTGCCCCAAAAAATTTACAAACTAAACCGAGAAATTATTGTTTCTAATAATACTATATAGACCCGAAAATAGGCCTCACTTTTCCCCCAAAAACAGCCTTCATTAAGAAAGGTTTTGGTTATAAATATTGTTTTTCGATATCACGCAGTAACAATATGATCTATTATAGTACAAAATTAAATCAATTATCACTATTTTATTAATTACATTTAAAATATGTGCGAGATAGATCTTAGGTGTTTAAATGAACTATAAGATAATCCAAAGCAAGCACCAGCCCAAATGTTAAAATAGACTTTATCACTCTATAAACTATATATCTACTTTAATAAACATAATTTATATGTTTGTACTTTTAGAGGAAGTTTTCTCGTCTTATCTTGTGTCTTGATATTTTTTCATATTCTTGTCTCGAATTGAAAAAATGGTTCTTGCACATCCCTAAGTTTTAACAGTTATACAAAATTGTATGTATTAGAAAATGTTTATAGCATGTTTTGACAGATATTATAATATTTTATTTTGTTTATTTACACATAAAAAGTGCATTTTTTGTTTTGTTTCTATACTAACTCGATTGAAGCTAATGTTTTGGTTTTCCTATTTGTATGTAAAAGTTATTCATATATTTAAAAAGGTGAAAGGAAGTTTTACTTAAAGAGTTATATTATTACATATATTCGCATATTTCATATGATTTCAGTAATTTTTTCAACCAAAAGTATAAAAAAACAACTAAGCAATCAGTTTTTTTGTATTAAATTAAAATAAGCACAATACTTTTTACCAAACAGGATCAAATTTAATCAAACCTTTATCGGAACCATGTAATATTTTATTTTTATAATATTTAGAATAGAACACTAGGCTAAATCATGGTTTAAATTGAACACACAAAAAAACACAAACACATTTTTAAGGACAAACTTTCACTGTCACAGACACCTTCATCGGGTCAATAGCGTAGACTGATGCTCTTGGTTGAACTGTAAGGTAGACAGTCGTCCTATTTAGAATATATAATTATTAAAAATTAATAATCAGTTATATATGGCTTTGTCACTCATTTTTATTAAACACTAAACCATATATTTAACATTTTATTTAATGCATTACATTTATATAACTTATCATAAAAATTGTTATTTTCAAAACTACAATCTATGATTGAACAGAGATGTGCCAATGTTTTGAAAACTGGGTGAAAGTGGAGAGGGGACCAGAACATTTCCATTTTAAGTATTACTACTCAGGGGTGTACAACTAGTGACAGCTCGCAGTCTCCAGCATTCCTAGCTTCCAAGTTGACACATCCCTGTAACTAAAGAGATTAGCTGTCTCAAAAGGGACTCAAGATATTAAATCCTTGATACTTAATTGTCAAAGAGAGATTAAAAATACACCTACACATTGTTTCAGACTGTGTAGGTTGCTTCACAAATCAGTCTTCTTAATGTTACAAAAGTTTTTCCTAGAGGCGGTTTTGCTTTCTTTCAGTTTTCTAAGCACAAGTCACCAAACATTAGGAATGTGTCAATGAAATGTCACTACCATTAGGTTTTAAAAAACCAAACAGGCATTAATCATTGAATGGTTCGAGGATTATTAAACATTTTAAACCGAAGAAGGCGCACTTATACCAGAAAAAATTCTGGAGTCCTCATAAAATATTTGTCTAAAATATTTTATGAACTTTTAATAATGGCAGTTAAATTTTACAAGTGTCAAACAAACGTAAAACATCACGTCATGTTTTGGTGTCACTTAAATCTATTGAGGCTAAACACATTTTTGAAATACAAGTAGGTATTGGTGTGGAAATTATAATTTTTTTTATTATATTTTTTGCTGAATTTTAACTAAATTTGAAACCAAGAATTGTGTGTTAATCCAAAGCCTCGTTAAAATTGACTGAAGAACTCCAATAACATTACTGGTTAACTTCACATATTAGTGATGGAGTGAAAGTAAAAATGTTTATACTGTGTGACCAAACAAACCGATGAACCCGACAAGCCACATACAGTTATTTTTCAATGGCAGTAGTAGTGACATTTCATACACTAAGAACCTGAATCCTCTATCGCTGTTTCTTGGCACTCATCACAATGGAATAAATCGTTTCTTAGCTACTGTGACTGTACGCAGTATTCGTGTAAGGTCCGCTGTATATTGAACTGCCTGTTGTTGAGGCTTCCTTCTTGTGCCGTCTTCTCGCGAGGAGAATCACGATGACCGCTACGACGGCCAACATGAGAATAAGACCGGCGACGGCAATGGCGATGGCAAAATTCCGCTGAGATATGCATATACTGTTAGGATCATCTGGTGTCTGAAACAAAATATAATATTTAGACCCACCTTCAACTAGGGTTGAACCAATATACACAATTAATAGTTTGGAAGAAAACTACATATTACTTTACAATCGTCTACAAATGAATTGCTCATTTCAAAAAGGCCATATTTCCTCTTTTAACGATAATTCATTTTTTTAGATTTTTAAATACCATTGTAGAAGGGCGATGCATATTTTATGGAACAATTCCATTTAAAGAGCTTTCTAAATATTATATTTGCTAGAATTTCTTTCTAGAGGCCTTATTTTTAGATCTATGGCCTCCAACATATTATAATAATCCTCTCCTGTAAATTTCGTGAAATTATAGCCTTTTTGAAATGACCGAAGCCATAGCTTTGAAACATAGCTAAAGTGTTCCAAAGTTAATACGTTTTGGCTCTTAAATGTCAAAACTAAACCTATGAAGATATTGTATACTCTCATGTTTAAAAATGAAAATGCTCAGGTGGGTGCAATGAAGACCTTTGTACTCTAGGTTTATGCTAGTTAAAGAAAGGTTACAAAAAACATGTTAAAATACTTATACTTAGATAAAATAAGATACTTGTGGATACTTTAGGATGTCTTTATATAAAAACTAACCACACCGCTCTTTGGTTATAGCACTGTTATACCACAGATTCAAATATACTGCGGGCCTTTATTTATCCCTGTGCACTTTAAAGGTAAAGGTTATGCAGTTGGTTTCACCAAAAATATTATCTTCAAAAGAAAAAGAAAAATCTCATGAAAATCTATTGACAGTTATTAACTTTTTAAAGAAGTGATTAAATACATTTGGTGAATATCCTTAAGATTAATCATTGTATTATTTTATTTGAAAGTGAAAGAATTTTCAAAAATTGTCTTAGTTTTTAGTCTATTAGATAACGGATATGTTAGAAAATAATTGAGCCATCAGTTATAGCGCAGTTGTTTGATAACGCGGGTCAGATAATTAACATTGTTGCTCCTAGACAAAGAGATAATGGCTGCCTCTTGAATAAAATCAATAGTTACCACCCAATCTCCCGACCTAGGTTTCATTCTATCAGAACTCATCAGGAGGGAGTGTTCGCATAATACAACTTCCTAAAAGAGGAAATTAAAAAAAAAAGAGGGAAAGAAATAAAGTGGGTAAAGAATGTTAGGACACTTATATGAACATGTAAAAAAAATATGTTTTTAATTTGTATTTGATACACCTATGAAACATTTCCATTTTATTTTATCCAAACTATAACTATTAAAGTTGTGTTTTTTAAGACAATATTCACCTTTTCCCGGGAGACATCATCTATGACGTCTGCTTTACTGAGATCTGTCGCCTCGTTAACATAGAGTCCACTGTAAACCTCAATGGTCGCAGGACTGCCGCCTTCAGACTTCTTTACTTCCGAGTCTCGCCGTATGCGCGTTAATGCCGTACCAATTTCACAATTAGGAGGCTGTGATAAACAAAACAAGTTTTACTAGATGTTGGCGATTAGTTTCATTCTGACAGTGGTCAATGAATCTTTCCTTTTTTTTAAATAATACTGATTATTTTCAGACATGGGCAAATAAAAGTAGTGTCACCAATGACATATTAAAAAAACTACGAGTGTAAAATGTGAATGACCCTTAGTTTGGAACGAATCCTGGATAAATCAGTGGTAGACCATTTGTGCGATAAGTTAAGAGTCCCGGGTTAATCCCCGTGTCCAGGTGTTATTTTTCAATTTTATAAAAAATAAAATAATAGGTTTGATATCTCTGTCTTTTAAAAAATATGGTAATGGTAAATATATAATCTATTCACAAACTGTTTAGCTTTTCTTAACCTCTGTAAGCTACTAGATCCACTGTAATGTATCCAAAATGTAAGTTTATGTGACTTTTGGCAGCTGGTGTAGGTAGATGTTAAATATTTAATAAATGCAAGCACTAAACCATGTGTAAAGACCATTAAGCGTTTGATAGAGTGGAACACCAGTTTACCAGATTATTACAGCCGTCGTTGGCCTTGATGCACAATTGCACATTGCACTGGTAATAAACAGAAGCAGTGTACGGGAACTTGTGAGCCTGGAAATGTACCGAGGCCTTCGTCTTGCTTTCGTTGTACTCGAATTGCCCCATGATCTCTCCGTCAAGAGGGCACCTGAAATACACAAGATAAGGTACATTACTGATACTATTAATCTGTGATGTTATCATGGAAAGACCTTACTTCTCATCAGCTGGAAATTATAGTGATGAATTATTTTTTTTTTATTGGTGTTTCATGCATTTAGCACAAGATAGATTAGTGGACATGTAGTGAACTCCAAATACCTTGTATACTGTTGGATACCAAAATTTGTAGAGAATAGATATGCAACTTCATTGGGATTAAAACCAAAGGTGTTAGAAGTTATTGGTCACGTGTTGTCTGAAATTCAGGTGCTTAAAAATCGAAATATTATTACAACTCCCACCAATTCCTTACTTTTAAAATAAGACAATGTATCTGTCTACTAGGATTTCTATAAGTAAATCTAAATAAGAAGAGATTTTTTGATGGATAAATAAATTAGATTTAAGTTGGTACATTTCTAATGTATTTATTTATCAATAACAAATTTTTAAGAGTATATTATTTTGATAAGAATTTGAATTAAATTTAAGTTATATAGTATCTTCAGTATATTAGTTTAAATTATTTACAGCAAATTTGATAAGTAAAAATACTATTAGTAATAATAATTTAAACATGTGATAAATGATATATAAATATAATTTAAAGCTTTGTGTAAAGTTAAAGATATTTCATGATAGATTCTTCGATAATGATATATTTTGTGAAATATATTAAAGCTAGTACTGTAGAGTCTCGGAAAATTGACTTAATGTGGACTGAGATGGTGTCGAGTTTTAAGAATGAATTTGCATAAGATACATGTTTACTAAACAAGGATGAATCACAATACAGTACAATATATTACATGTTAATATAATGGTGTATATACAGAGATGCAGTACAGTAGGTACTGTACATATAATATTGTGTTGATTCAAATCACACGTTATTGAATTGTAAAACTAACAAACACCATAACACGATTGTTCCACTTGAGTTACACAAACAAACTGAGAGGTTTTTTTATACATGTGAGTGACGAGTTTTGGAGACTCTAATGTATTTTCTAATAGTACAGTATCGTATTTAAAAACAATTCCTTTTCATTTGTTTGGTTTTTCTTCTCTTAACTTATATAACAGAGGGTTGTAAGCCATTAAGGAAAACATGACCAAATAGATAATAAGGTACAAATTTAAAAACATAGTATCATAAAATATTAATTTCATTATATTTTGCAAAATATAACATTTTCACTGAAACTAACATGAAATAATATCTTTAACTTTATATAAATATTTTTAAATTATTTATTTAACCTATACCAGATGTTTAAATAATTTATCGGTATTAATTTATTACTCTATCTATCAATGTATTAGAAATATTAAAATGTAAATGTAATTTAATTTCTTATCGAAATAATCTATCTCTAGAGAGATGACTGGGCCTGTTTTAGGGACAAGTTTTTTGATGATGAATCATCTACACTCAGTCACACACTCATAACGAGCATTTACAGGACATGTTAGGTTTGTTTACTTGACTGTCTACAATGAAGTGTAGGGAGACGTTATTTCAATCAATGTCACCATCACCAAACTCATATCAAAGTTTACAAATAAATATATAAAATGTTACTGAATTATTTAACTATTAAAAAAATATAAAATGCAATATCTTCTAGTTATTATATATTTTCACAATCAATTATCCTTGACCAAATAACTGATTGCTTTATTTGAATATATAAATGAACCTATATTGTTTCTGATATTTCTGGTATTTAGAATAAATATTTTATTTGCTAAGAATGTTCTCTTCTGCTCTCAAACATACCCCTCATCGTTGATGAGCCTCTGTTCGCCCCAGCCAAGCCCGTCTCGGACAAGGCAGTCGGACACTCGCAGTCCATAAGCGGCCTGTTCGTCAATGCTGATGACGAGTGTCAAGGGATCACCGATCTTGACGTTCTCTGCCACTTCCCTCTGAGATGGGTCACCAAAGTAGATCTTCATAGTGCAGCCAGGCATGGGGGAGGAGGCTGTCAGAGGGACAGCATCCATCATGCTGCCAACACAAACACTTGCTATTATCACACCAGTAGGTTGGTATGGGAAGAGGGGGATATGGGAGTGCGGCAAGTAATGATTCATTTAACACAACATTTTTCATGAAATATGCATCCCCAGTGCACCTGGAGTAGGAATATTTGGAAAGCTTGGAGATGTCTGGAGGAGAATATATAGTAAAGTAGACAGAGAAGATTACCGATGAAAAAGTTTTAAGAATAATCAATAAAAAGAGAGCCATTTATAATGCTGCGGATTGTTTGCCCCACTATTAGCACCAATTAAAGTTGTTACCCTTTAGTTAGGTGATATTTGCCCCGTGATCGAGCACTAATGCAATTGTGATAATGCCCTGTGATTGAACATTATCAATAACGATATTAAGTAAATAAGACTTTTGATATTGCACATGATTTATTAAGATGATTACACCTTCAGTACGAAGATAGTATATGAAATGATACAATTTTCGTTGAACTACAGATTATTTTTCTATAGTTTTACTCGCAAACATTTTCTGTGTACTCTATGTATTTATACGCACAAGCAGCTTATATATGACCTACCCCTCGCCTCTTGGACCCCTTGTCATCCAGTGTCAAAACTAACTAATAGAAAAACTCCTGGTGATACGATGTTGTGAAGGCTGGCTTCCTATTGGGTATAAGGAGTCAGCATCATAAGATATTTTCAATACTAATGAGTTGATCTTTTAATAAAAAAAAAGTTTAAAGCGCATTACATTGACATTATTTCTGAAAACACGTGATTTTCTATGGATGAAGTATTAAAAGGATATTTTACATATAGCACTTTAAAGAAAATTACACTTCAGATATGACTTTTTTTTAAATATTTTAGAGGGGTCCAAAACAGTAGAATTACACATTGTGCCGGGGATGGATTCTACGAGGAAGGTCTGACTGGTTGGGTCACATTATGACTAGAAATGACTTTGAGTGATGTAGAAGCAAATGTGTAAGAGAGAGAGGGACAAGAAATACCTTGAAATTGATTAACGACCCCAAACAAGGAAAGTCTATTGAGATTTATGATATAAAAAATGAAGCTGTTGATAAGACATCCAGGAGGAATATAGATAGGCATGAGGAAGAATTTATCTGCAAATTATGAACAAATTTGGCATCCACCCCCAAAAAGGTTGACCAGCCGTGGAAGCAATGTTACCATTGTTGTTTCTAGATGCGGGTTTGTTCACCTGATGTTCATGTTGTTTGAGATAGTCCTGTTCTTGGTCTGATAGCGACAGCGGATGTGGAACCCTCGTCCCTGATTGGTCACCAGCTTCAGGTGGGGTTGCACCACGATGGTGTTGAAATACTCGACACCCCCGTCATTCTACAACAAAGGTAATACATTTGTTCATTTCAATACATTACAAATACTTACATTCGAATAAAACATTACATTCTCAGGATTTATTGTCACTAAAACCACAATTAAAATAATTTGGCTATCAGTAACTTAAACTACCCTTAAATAATTTTAGCTCAGAAAAAAATAATCTTTGAAATGCTATTGGGATTTAAATCTTGAACACAAATGTCAAACTTCCATTCGGCTTCGAGGATATTTCATAATATTCGATTTGATTTGGCTTCGAATTGAAAAATTGAACTTTTCACTTGTTAAGTTTCATTATTAGAACTATTGATGTATTATTTTTGATAATAGAATCAGAAACATATATTTTGTCTTATATTCACTTATATGAAACATCTCAACTTATATTTTCCTAATTTCAGCAAAGGATAATAATACTGCAGTGCCTGACGGCAGTGGGCCCTCTACTTCCACCTCTGCTAAAAACTAAGACAGGAGAAAGTACAGTATACTGCAAGTCAGGGGTCTGCAATCTTTTTGAGCCTCGATAGACTTTCGAATTTATCAAAGGTCCCGTGATCACCCTTCGTTTCTAAGTCCTTTTTTTCTTCTCTATACATCTTGTATTTATTCCCTAAATTCAATATTTCCTCCAATACGTACGTCCCTGCCTTTATATAAAATAAATAAAATGTACACTCCGTTTAGCTTGAGAGGTGTCGCTATTACCTTGATGGATCACATTAAGGCAAGGTAAGCTTGCCTTTTCGTGACGATGTACTTTTCTTACGCGGGCGACTGAAAATTGTTGCGAGAATGACCTGTAGCTGGGCCCTGCTCTAAGTTATCTGCAGTAGGGCTTCATTCCACAACCAAGAAATCAACGTTGTCAATTTTGTGTAACATGTGAATAAGTACCGACTAATGAGACCATGAAACCTTCGAGATTCCAAGGTCATCTTAAGAAACATCCTGATAAGGCCGGCTGTGACATTACCGTATGTCTTAAGCTGAAGGAAGCATTCGAAAATCGTCGTAATCTTTCATACTTCAAAAGACAACCTGATATTCTGATGTCGATAATGGACTGGTGGTTTCTTACAATATTTCCAAAATAATAGAAAAATGTGGACTATCTAACATAGTGGACGAAAAATTAGTTCTGCCATGTATATCTGAAGTTGTAACTACTGTTCTAAAGATGAACGCGATGAATATTTGAAATCCATTCCTCTTTGTAACAACACGTATCGCGCCGTCTTGAGTCCATTGTGTCATTCACCGTCAACATCTTGACGCCAAAAAACTAAGTAAACGGCTTCATTCAACTATGGACATTGTTACGGACAAGACTAAAGCACTTTTCATGAAATAGCAGATTGTTCCGTCAGCTGTGTGAAGACAACGATGAGGTATTTGAACACCTTCATACTGAAGTGCGCTGGCTCTAAAGATACTAATGCTTGAGGCGTTTCTGTATTTTATCCGACACCATTATAGGATTTCTACAGTATGTTGACCATGAATTAAGCGAGAAAGTTAAACTTATGCATGGCGATGTTGCATTTTTGGGCGACATTTATGACAAAATGAATATGCATATTCTGCGTATTCATTTTGTCATAAATGTCGCCCAAAAAAGCTTATTGGTGATAATTTCAATTTAGTTCAGGCAAAAACTGCCATACTTTCATCATAAAGTTGGAGTTGTTTAACAAAATATTAGCAGAAGAGTATTTTTTCCAGTTCTCTACCATAAGCAGCATAAAAAATCCTATTTGGAGCGTGATTTGGAAGAATATTGTTTACATCTGCAGTCACTGGTAAGTCACTTTGAAAATCGCTTTAAAAATTTGATTGATTTGGAAATACCTGTCTGGGTAACAAAGCCTTTCATTTGCAAAGCAGAAGACCAAGAACTCAGTTTGGAAGAAGAAATTGTTTAGCTTCAAAATGATGAGGAATTGAAGCAGCAAATCTTTAACAGCAGAGGAAATAAAGTCATGTTACAGAACCATGTGAAATGTCCTGCTCTATGGAGAAAAGCAAAACTTCTTTATATTGCCTTTCCATCTTCTTATTTCGCTGAACGAGGATTTAGTGCAATGAGTTACTACATAGTAGAGAAAAATCGGAACCCTTTGGATATTGTTAGTAGCAGTGACTTAGGACTATTACTATCCAACAATCTCAAGGATCACACTAGTATTTTATAATATTAATCTCTACTTTTCTTTAACTATGTAAGTATATCGATAAATCATACTAAGAATTCAATGTGTAATCAAAGTGCAATAAAATGTTATAGTTAAAACAATCATTAATAATAATTGAAAATACCCACTATTCATTACTTATATTTTATGGGAAGAATAGGAAGCATTGACATAAAGTTAATCTGAGGAAGGGGCGTTGGGTGTCAGTGAAATAGAGGTTTTGGGGAGTAGTGGCATGTTATGAAGTTTGAACTGCCCGCCCCCGTCATAGCCTAAGGTTTCAATGTGGGTCTCTCATCCATAGACCAATACAGGTCTAGCCCACACACAACAAGAGCATTCGTTTTCTCTCAACTTTCATCATCGGGCGTGTTGAAAAGGAAAAACATAATGCTACACCTTGCGTAATATTATTAAATAGACCACACTTCAGCCCACGGTGACCATTAATGCGGCAAATAGCGACAAGCTTTTTATTAGATCACTAATTAATGTGATTAATGTTGTTATTTTTACTTTTTCCGGGTCTTACTACCCGTCCGCCTACCACCCACACCCTTGTATGTTTCAGTTATTAATTTTCCCAGTGTTATTCATCCAAATTGATTGTTGGTTTTTGTGTCAAACTGCTGCCTATGAAAATGCATGCATCCTGTCTTGAAAACAAAAGCTAACCCGCTTCAGTGACCCCGAATGGTCCAAGGCAGGCAACCTTACAGTTGTTGGTCATGTCTGGAATCGAACACCTGAACTTTAAGCTGTTAGCGTTCATTTTGTCTTGCCAATGGGATTTACTTGTCGTCTGGGTTTGGTTCACGGCTAGCGAGCAGTGGAAGGTGCCCCTATGAGCGCGAGAATGGTAAAGCCGCCTCAGACATCAGAGAACGATTCACAAAAGCGGTGTCGTATTTCACTTTGTCTTGTTGATATTCCACGCGGAAGGTTACAGGTGCAGAAGTTACCAACCGGGAGAAAGTGATCCAAGAACCTTGAGTTTCACTCTCTCTCTCTCTTATTTACTACCCAGTTTTAATAGTTTTTTGTCATTGAAATGATAACCAATAAAATATGTCAGATCATAAAACGTAGGTTTTATTAAACACCACAAAACGTTTCCCATAATGCTGTGAGTACATGCACACATCTTTTACTTTGACCACAAAGTCCGGGCGCACAAACTGGAAGGGGTGGTTTATTTTACAATATGGTTTTCCATGTTCCTTCGAGGCTAATGGCGGGCGTTGAAATTAATTATCTTGGTACCAGAAGTTTTACATTTTTTGTGATTTTAATTCTAATTATTATAAAACATAAAGCATTTTTAAAATTAGTTTCTTGTAAACGAAGTGTTTTTTATTAGCAATAAATATGTTTGGTGATCTCTGAAGTTCAATTTAATCCTGAGCCCTACAAAGATGCGTGTGTCGTGGATCCTACTCATGTCAATAGCCTAGTTGTGTCTTATCTCGAAATAATAGAATTTGTAATGTCACGTGGCATCAGTTATAGTAGGATCGTTAGGGAAACAAACTTATCTGACAGTTAAAAAAGTTACTAGTTCAACTTTCATGTATTCATACAGGAAGTAATGTGTTACACAGGTATCGCGCCCGACAAATGAAGTCAATTTTGGAAGTTACAAGATTTGTAGCGACCTATTGTTAATGTAGGATAATTTACAATTACTATTTCTATATTTCTACAATATCCGACTATAGTTGCTAAATATTTTAGGTTGTTTTAAATTAAGACCTACTTTTAACCACGAACTATAATAGTTTATGGTTAGACTAAGTTAACAAAAGATCATTAAGCGAACATAATCCATTCAAATATGTGAATTAACATAAATTGATAATCTAGTTCAACGTTTAATTTTTGTTTGTTGTTTATTAAACTAGTGCCGCTCTCAAACACGTGTGATAAAACAGACGCAAGGGCTGCCTGAAACGAAAACATGTGTTTGAATAACTATAGGCGTGTCGATTGTCCTGAGCGGACGCCATCTTGACACAACTTTCTTTGTACTCTAGGCACAATAGAGTCGCATGCAAGTGAAGGCGGTGTTTATCTGTTTGTGCTGTAGTTTGTTGACAATATTAGAGAATATTGACAACATCTAAAACACCTGACTCTCACGTAGGAGGCTAGAGTTCAATCTCGAACTGTTCCCAAAGCATGTAATATATATATAGTCAAAGACCAGCTCAAACTGGGTTCCACAACTGGAACACTAACCAAAATGCCACGCGAAGACCCCATTGGGTCAACCGTACAATAACGTCACCAGAAGGAGGAGATGGGAGGGGGTGTAACTATAGCACCGCGTCTTACTACTCGTAAGGGTTATACACTTAAGTACTAATTACGCTAATGGTTAGGAATTGGGAAGGTTGAATTTAGAGGAAATGAACCCACATGTGTGAAAAAACCACCCCCAGTTCACCCGACCAAGATTCGAACCTTGATCTCCCCGTCCTCGACAGTCTAGCTCAACACGAAACTAGCGCGTTAGCTAACTACGCCACCGAGGTGGGTACCGAAAGGAGGAGAAATGAAGGTTTGAGACTTCTGAGCTTTTTTTTTTAACTGCTCAGTTTTTCTTAAGACAGCCCGGATTAGAGTGGAGGGGGTAAGGAGGGAGAGGGTAACAATAATAAGTCAAATGGGGAGAACCACCCCCATCACAGCCCGTCAACACTTATACAGCCTATTGAAAAGCTAAGCTCGGTTAGTTTATAAATAGTGTGGCAACTACCGGGCGAAATGTGGGCGAGCGGTCCAAACCCCTTCTCGCCGCGTGTGACCTTTCCCTCGTCTGCCCACACAGTCCGGTCAGAGCGGTAGGAACAAAAGAGCGTGGAACATACTGTGGGAGAAAGGAGGGAGACTATATGCATCCTGATTTTTGTTGGACGAACGGTAAAGAAAATGCAAACAAGTTTTTTGCGGCCAATATTGATAACATTTTACTTTATTATTTGTGTAATTCTATAGGTATTGATACTAGCTATTAAAAGTGACATCTGCAGATAACATGACGTGATGTATGAATATATTAACATTGTTTTAGTAACTAAGTTCTACCCGTTCTCCCTATCAAAATCATACTATACTATACTATATAGCATCCATCACTTATTGAGGCAGTTAAAAGATAATGTTATCGAACATCAGTATTGTAACTGCAACAACTACCTCCCCACCCCCTTTTTTTTCAAAACAGAAGGTAAGGTGATGTGTGTCCATGGCTCTGCCAGATTATCGTTTGTTTTTTTCAAGTATATGATTTTTCTCATATAGATGGCATGTTTCATAAGCCAAAACTATGTAAATAGCTCTAGCCCCGTGACCCAACGGTATGTCAAATCCTCCATCCATAGGGCCACACGCCCAACCCCCTGTCGAACCATTTCAGTTTTAAGAATTTAGGGGTAATTACAACACTTGAAGTAATCAGTGCGCGAGGTTTCAGTTGGGAAGTTTGAGACATTGTGGACAAACATCACATGGCGTTTATTAAACTTATTTACTATAGTGATATATGATCGGTATTGATACCACTTGACGTATGGATGGAAGTAGTTTTAGTAACTGTTGTGACTGTCCTAACGTGACTATGCTGTAACCTCCCAGCTGTCGACGAAATAGCCTCGTGTCTGAACTTGGTATAGGTAAGGTAAGAGTATTGCGGTCTGGTCACACTACAATAGTTTCCCCTCGACCATACAAGGGGTCACGTGGGATGGAGATACCAATGTCAGGACATCAAGGAAACATTTACATTTCTCAACGTAACTCAATGCAGTCCAATTTTCTTAGTAAGGACCTTCTCATCCGACAGCTTGAAAAGTGACTGGATTTATTCTCAAGTATTCGTAACGTCAAGCCATGTTATCTGCAGCTGCAAGCTTTGAAGATCCTATCAATACCTGCAAAATAACACTAATATAATGAGCGAAATCCCGCTCTGGTGGCCGCATAGTCTAAGGCAACACTCTCGCAATAGGCTATACTGCCGATGACAGGAGACCCTGATTCGATACCAGTTGATGGCATAGAGAGATCTTATCCAACCTACTAAATAGTACCACGTGAATACTACATTTTTAACCAACTATGTTAGAGTGCCAATGACAGGGAGATTGGGGTTCGAATCTTGGTCGGGTGGGCTTTCTATTCTCCCTCCACGCAAATTCGGGTAAAATTCCTCTACATTATACCTTCTTCATTCATAACTCACTATCGTAATAAGTAGATATGCGTATTACCTGAGCAGGTAGTAAGACGGGGTGCCAACAAACAAAGACTACTAACCTTTATGTCAGATAAGGAAGGCGCTTCCTATGAGAATCAGACTGTAGCTCATTCTGTTCCCGAAAGTAAAAGGAAAGACTGTTCAATGCCTGCTGTGGGCGAGGTCCCATATATAGCTGGAGTGAAACCGCCCAGCCCGGAGCCGCCTTCAAGCCCACTCGTCGGGCCGAGTACTGTCACACAGGCTGGGAAACTGCACCATTCAAAAATATACCCGCTCAGAGGGTCGACGACACCAGAGGTTTTCAAACTCTTTGGCTTCAAGACTCACTTGTAAATTAAGAGTTATTATACGTTTAGATTAAAACAAAAAGAGAGCATTCAATTTATTTATTTTGCATTGACTACTATATCTACACTAATATTATAAAGAGGAAAGATTTGATTTTTTGTTTGTAATACTAAACTACTGAACCGATTTAAAAAATTCTTTCACCAATATAAATCTACATTTTCAGCGAGTAACATAGGCTATATTTTATTTTGAAAATTTAATTTATTCCCCATTAAAATGTCGATAGTCATTCATATTTTATGGTGGAGTCTATGATGATTCTTCAATATGTGTGTTGAAAATAATGCAGGGGTGAGGGTGGGCTGAAGGGTCTAGTGTATTATATTTCTTGATACATTTTGTTAAAGGGTTGTGAAATATAAAAATTAATCAAAGTATAAACAAAGTTTAATTTTCTTCATATGGCGACCTCAACCGTTGTTGAGTATTTGTCGAGGATGTCCTTGAATTTAATGACAACATTTTCTCTTCGTTTAACAAGTTTCTCATCTAATGTTACTATGATCATAACAGATATTTACCTAGCGTTGATACCACCTTGAGAAGAAAATTAAACTATATTTCTACTGGAGCAATATTTTATTTATTTTAGCAAAAAAAAAAAATCTTTTGCTACAACAATTGCAGCAAAAACAGTGCCCTTAAGATACTACTTTCATACAGGAATATAAATAAAATAAGCATTTGTAAAATTGCTTCCTGTCCAAAGAAAAATTCTGTTTTCAACATTTAACTAAAAGTTAAGCAAGTCGGAATAAACTAACATTTTTGTTTTTAAAAAAATGAGGCCATGCTGTTCTTAATAGTTTGAGAAACAATGGTCTAAGGCGTCAGGTTCACCTGAGACTGATTCTACGGTGACGGGGGCTGTCGCGGTCCGAATCCCAGTCAGGTGCAACTGTAGGTGGTCCATCCCCATGGAAAATTATCAATTTGGTTTCCTCATATCCACGCTAATGAGGGTGCATTTTCTCTCTATCTAACCACCTCATTTCTTCTTCATTGATTAAGCAGTTATATAACTCTTTATGTTAGAATGTATAAACTAAAATAAGCTGTGACTATTCTTTGTTAAGGCGAGTACACCTACTCTCTGCGCACAAAAGACCACACCTTAATATTAACAGACACGTACACAATTGTGTCTCATTGTACTTTTAAAACATTTAGAAAGTCGATAGAGAATGTGGCCTACTACACTTTATTTTTAATTTAACAAACTCTTGAGACGCCATTATTTAAACCAGCTGAAGTCAGACATCTTAGCTCAGTCGATAGATAGTTTGTCTATTGTGCTAGGTGTTCCGGGTTCGATTACAGACAGGACCAAAAAAATGTACCGTTTGTGAAATTGGGTCTTCCACTTTCGCACTGGGGACTAGGTGTTGTGTCTGTCCTAGAATCAAGCTAGTTTGTAAATCGATTGCTTATAGTTTACAAATCAGTTGGCTCAGAAATAGAACGTTTAAATACCCCCAAATAAATAAAACGTATAATGTTGCGTAACATACACAATGTGGCAACGTCGCACAGCCCTTCGGCCACCTTCGTCCAGCGACCACAATTCAGTAAAATTAGGAAAACTCGCTATTTGAGTTACACAGGGGCTATTAACTTTTTTTTTTACGAATTAAGGGGTTTAGTAGCGCATCTTATTACCCTCCTGGCTTTCAGCATATTTTCCCTGTGTATGGATGAGGACGGTAGAATGTAGATGAATTGTACTCGAATTTGCGCGAAGGGAAAGTGGAAAGCCATTTAAGAAAAACCACCCTCAGTACACCCGACCGAGATGAACCCCAATCTCCGTGTCTTTGGCAGTCTAACCTGGGTTAAAAAATGTAGTCCACGTGAATGCGGGTGCACTTCCTTTGAATAGTGTGTAATAATTAGTAAATAAGCGTATAGCCCGAACTGGTAGTAGGACGCGATTTAAAAAAAAAGACAGGATCTTATATAATCTGTGTCTAGAAAGTGCAAACTTTTGAGCCATAAATTCCCTTGATATTTCTTGTGTTAGCACAATGAAAAATACATGTTTCGCGTTATACTTTAGAATCATGACAAGTTTGGAAAATTAAATTTCTTGGAAAGCAAAAATGTTTCTTTGTGTCTCAAATCCTGCCTTTATTCACCAGTTTGCAGCTGTACAGTCACGTGATGATTTTATTAGAATGAAAGGAAATTAACTAAAACCTGTAGTTTCATCCACAAAAAATCGCGTACGTTTATCTAATAGTTTCATGCTCGCTTAAGAATTCAACATATTAATAGATTTTGATTTATTAAAAATATAAGTTTAGTATACAAAATATGCTGTCAATAACGTAAGCCGGCCAGCGATAGATGTTGCGATACAAACTTGGCAACGTCACTGAACCATGCTTCCGCCATTTTAGTGAACTGTCGTGGTGGTAATTCGCGTATTTCAGAGGGGACAAACATGTCATCAACTCTTTATGGTCCTGGATACATTTAATTCCTTTACTTAAACTGGACTGCACAGTTGATAGTTTTATTAAGATTTCAAATCTAAATATTAATGATAGTAAAATAAAAGATAAAATAAACTCAGCTTTGTTGCATTGAATATCAGCTTAGGTCCACTTGGTAAAGTATCCTCGGTAGTAACTTTGGATTTTCCTGACAGTTGAGAAGTTACTGTCTTGGAAATATGTTCTGGCACTATGAACAATGTCCAGGACTCTACCTGAACTGTAAATAATTTATATTGTGAAATATCATATTTGCAGAATAATATGTTTAAGCCTATTTTCATTTCATGTGATTTCTTCTTTATCTACTTTATTTTTTGTTTCTATCTATTCTTCGGGAGTTTCCCGTAATTTTATAGGGTTAAAAGGGGTAAGAAAGGAGGGAAGATCGTCTTTTTGTTGAGTTGTAGACAAATGACGAGGGTTGCGGTCCTCTGATTACTACGGTAAAGCCAAAATGGGCACGTGAGACCAACCACCCCATCAGTAGTTGATTTTGGTGTATCGGGTGTCACGCACCAAACAGTGCAAGTTCTAAAGGTGAAGGAAGAAGCTAAAGACACCCATTTTCTTAATCCTTCCCATCCTGACTTAGTGCCATTCAACGGCGAACCTCGAATCGGAAGAGGTAAACTACTCTACTTTTTACTATTCAGTCCACCAGCATTGTTTTTTCTGCTTTGCCTTGTCGTTCAACGACTGGAACGAATAACCAATAGTCGATTGACAACACTTGTCCAAATGACGAAACGTATTTGTGCAGCGAATGAATGTTTTGCGAGTATATTCGTGCAAACAGTCAGAAACAGCGTGAATGGACAATACCACCACGTGTGCATCGTGTAAGGCAGTACACGAGACAAAAATACAGTATAATGTTCATAGGAAGGAACTTTTTAGAAAATATAAGCTTGTTTTGCTGTTGGCATTGATAACATTTTATTATCTTATCAGTGTTATTTTATAGGTATTGATACTATCCATCACGAGTGTAATCTGCAGATCACTTGACTTGACGTATGAATACGTGAAAGTAAAGCTAGTTTCTTTGCTAGCTGATCTATAATATTCCAACAATGACAATTGGATTGTATGTATAGAAAAAAAAGTGCGCAATAGGTTCTTATTAAGAGATTACGTGATTGATAAGACAGCCCACCCTAGGAAGAGAATTTACCTCGAACCCGGCACTTGCAGTGATACGGATTCTTCTGCCGCAGTAAAATCTGACCAAAGAGGTACTCATTCTGGTCATAAAACTACTAAAAAGAAAATGAGACGAGTGTGTTCTTTTCAAGAAATTTGGTTAAAAAGTTATTCATGGATAAAGCCTGCCAAAGAAAACGTTAAAGCTTATTGCACTTTGTGTCAGAGAGAATTTAATATAAGTCATGGTGGGAAAAATTATGTTAACCGACAACGAGACAGAGCTGAACATAAGAAAAAGGAAGAAAGTGCTAGTAGAACTGCTTCTATAAAACGGTTTTAAAAAATGACCAATTAACAAGCAATGAAGAAAAAGTGATGGCAGCTGAGATCACTAAAACATTCCACAATGTTGAACACAATATACCGTTCAATTCAATATATCATTCAATTTTGAGATGTCCTGTGAAGAGTTTTATACATTTGTCTTAAAAGAAAATATTGTAACGTGGGGGGGCACACGTGACCTGGGAGGGTCACAGGCCGTTCACACGTGGACGTGTGAACCACGAGTTCTTTTA
>CABFVX010004839.1:0-51362 GCA_902151425.1 Timema shepardi
TTCCATGTGAAGAGCACTGCGGTGCTCTTCTCCACGTTAATACTCGTTCTCCAGGTAGTCAGCCACCCCTCCAACTGCGTCAGGTGGGTCTGGAGTCGCCTCTCCGCCAGCTGCCCACGCCACGACTCCACTACTAGAGCCGTGTTGTCCACATACAGTGCCAACTTGGTGCCTGGGGATTTTGGAATATCATTCACATACAGACTGAAGAGCACAGGGCCCACCATGTAACCCTGCGGCATTTCAGCCCAGATGCTTCTGACTTGGGAGGTGGCGTTCCCAAAGGTAGTGGAGAAGGTGCGGTGGGAATGATAAGATTGAACAACCTTAACTAGGTAGAAGGGCAGATTCAGGGAGAGGAGTTTGAAAAGGATACCTTCGTGCCAAACATGGTCGAAAGCCTTTGCCACGTCGAAAAAGACAGCACCAGCCAGCCTGTTGATGTTGAAGTTCCTCGTGACCTGCTCCACGAGCCAGACAAGTTGGTGGGACGTAAGGTGTCCCACCCGATAGCCGAACTGCTCATCCACCAAGATGCCCACCTTGCGAACATGTCGGGTCAGTCTCGTCAGTAGTAGTCTCTCGAACAACTTGCCTAGACAGTCGAGCAAGCTGATCGGTCGGCAGGACAAAGCTAGGGCCGGGTTCTTACCCGGTTTATGAAAGCAGAGGACTTTGGTGTGCTTCCAGAGCTTGGGGAAGTGACTAAGGAACAGTACGGCGTTGAATAACTTCACGAGGAAGTCAATTGCCTCCAAGGGCAGCTTTCTGAGGACCTCCTTATTTGATACCGTTGAGTCCAGGGGCCTTGTTTAATCTTAGAGTGGCTATCGCCCGTGACATTTCTGTCACCTCCGTGGGTTCAGGTCCATCCAAGTGTCTGTACGAGATCGCACAGATAACCTGAGCAACGTGCGCAACGTGCACCGGGTCTGACGGGTTGTCAGTCGGTACAAATTGTGCATCTAAGTGCTCAGCAAGAGCATTGGCCTTCTCTTGGTTGGAGTTGGCCACCCCGTTGCGACCCACAATAGGCAGCCTTGGTGCGGGGACCAGCATCAAGTTCCTCGTCATCTGCCACAGGGACCTGTCCTGCGCGCACAGGCTCTCAATCTTGTTCTCCCAGACACTTCCGGTATTCTCGGACCATCTCCCGAACCGCATGGACTTTGCGGCTCCAAGAAAGCAAAATGGGCGCCGAGTACAGTGGGGAGCTCGTCACGAACGGCTCAGAGAACATGAACTGTGAGGCGTATACATTTCTAACTAAATTGTTACAGCAACTTTATTTAAAAGTCTAATTTTAAAAATTAATCATGACACAAGCTAACAAAGACTTAATAAATTTTAGAAAAAACTTAAACACATAACTATTTATCATGCAATATTTCCTCTGATAACCATTAAAGAAAAAAATCTGTTAATATTTTCTTTAGTTATTTCTTTTCCATATTTATAATAATAACGCAAATAATAACAAAATTAGAGGATTTTAGTGTTTTTTATATGATCTATAGTCCTATAATTATAATAAATCAACCAAATAAGACTTATTTTTATGTCAAATTTTAGTCAATTTCAATCAAGGCTGGTGGTTTCCTACTCATTCTATAAATATCAGATCTTACTAACAGCAGGTGTGTCTAATTCAAGTAGATCAAAGTGTTAGAAAACTATGTGAAGAACCGTTAAACATTTATTAAGGATGAACATATATTAGGATTCTATTTAATATTAAATTAATTGTAAAGTATAATTATTATATTGGAGATAAAATATTGTTAAAATAAATTGTTTAGGCTTTTTAGCATGCAGTACTAACAATAGTTATTTATTATGGCTTTTAAGTATTTGAAAAAATATATTACCCCATTTATTACTACCTACAAGGTAAGTGGAATATATACTCCTCTTAAATTGTATAAGAAAGGTACAACTCTGATTTTATATTCATTTAACGCTTTAAATAATGTAAGAAGTATGTATTCTCAAACATTCAATCACTAACATTTTTATCACTATTCATTAAATATAAAAATGACTCCTGGACACGGAAATTAATCCCAGGACCTTTGACTTAGTATGCCAATATTCTAACCACTGAGCTATCCAGGAATAATCCATGTTCACGTATCATTTTTCAATTCAATTAATATGATATTTAGTTGCTTTTATTGCCGTATTTAACAAATATAATGGCATAGTTATTTAATTCAATATAATATGTGGACTCGTAAAGTTATAATTAGTACTTTTGGCAGCAAAAAGCCAACTAAAGAGTCAATGGTTGCTGCGTTATCTGATAGCTCGTTATCTTAATTAATCACACATTGGTAGCTGACAATTAACGCATGTCCATCACACACTCTACCCTAAAATATTAATGGAGAATGACCCTAGCATTGGGACAATTCCTGTATAGGTCAGTGGTTACAAAATTTGTGCATTAAACAAAAGGTACCGGGATCAATTCCCATGTCCAGGTGTCATTTTTGGATTTAATAACATGATAGTTAGATGCAGTTCTAACAGTAGTTAACAAATATACCATGGTTGGTATTTAATCAATAATTTGTATCACTAACAAAACATAAAAAAACAAATATAATGAATTTACACGTGTGTCCATAGGTGCTGGTTAAAAAAGATCACAAATATTATAAATATAATAATAGTTCCAGCAATAAATATTATATTAATATAGGAACCCATTTAATTAAGGATAATTTAAAATAAAGAATTTCACCCTAGAATTTTAATTAATGTATCTACTATACTTTATACTTAAATAAACAACACATTTTACAAACGTATCTAATCCTACATGGGCAATACTTGAATCATGACATTGAAATATATATCACTATGCTTTTATTTATTTTTATCGTATGTCTAGCGTGCTTACTTATGCTTAGAAAGGCACAACAAAAATACATTATTAGCCTCCGTAGTCCCAGCGGTCAAACAAAAGCACAACACATCACGCACTTTACCTCTCGAAATAGAAACACGCGGTCTTAGTTATTAACGATGTGGTTAATTCCGTGACGTCACGGGGGTAAAATCACGTGCGCTCCCGTGACGTGGGTTACTGTGTGTTATCTGCGATCCTCACACATAAAGCCCGCTAACTAATATAAATGTAGAGCTACCGCATAAATCAAGTAGAGTTTAAAACTGCTGCGTTGCATAGGTGCATAGATGTGGGAAGGGGGGGGGGCAGGGGGGGGGCTAGATTTACTCAGCGAAATTACTAAATATGGGAAATTTTCATAAGTACTTTTAATACCATAGTTCATAAAGACTTAATCCAAGGTGTAGAGATTGGGAGGGTGTAGCTTAGAGCAATTTCGGTATCACTAGCCGGGAAATAACAGTCAGCATAATTGTGTTATCAGTTTTTAACTTCTTTTGACGTTCAGTATCCAATGCTCATTACGTTATTGGGTTTGTGAATACTCAAGGTGTACGTGTTGTCTAAAGGTATCACTCACGTATTAGACTGGACTCCCAGAGCTAGGGAGGTCGGGGTTTGAATCATTTTTGAGTGTACTGAGGGTGACTTTTAAATAGATTAATACTTACCTCAGTGGCCGAATAGTCTTAGGCGTTACTCACGTATTATATTGGCATGGCGGTGATAGGGATATTGGTATTCAAATACCGGTAAGGTATAATAATGGTGGTTTTCCACTTCTCTACCATGAAAATGCAGGTATATTATTTCTAAAATTCTCCCTACTTTATCATCCCTAATTATGGTAATTATTATATTATATATTTTGAAAATTAAAAAATGTCACCTGGACACGAGAATACAACCCAGGACCTTTGACTTATTACGACAATACTCTAACCACTGAGCTATCCAAGAATTGTCTCATGCCCAGGGTCATTCTTCACTCATAGTGTAGAGCAGAGTCTATGACGAACGTACGGAAATCATCAGCTACAATTGTGTGACTTCCTTGTCCAGGTGTCTTTTTCAATTTTCAGAATATGATATCTAGATGCGAGTAAATCCTCACTAAAACAAATATAATAGCATTGGCTATTTGATTCTTAATATATTATATGTGTATAGCGTGAACAGTTATTAAGAAGAGATATTAAAATAAAACTTAATTGATTTCTACTCTCTCTTAATGCAAATGTGGGTACACTTCCTATATATTAATAATTTCTCAAACTAACACATTAGCGTAATTTATTTCAGACTAGTATAATCTGAAGGGGTTGAGTGATGGAGGTAATCAAAAATGGACAGCAACAACCCAAGAGCCGCCACTGGATGAATCCCACTTGTAGAAACATTTTGTGATGCGTCGAACCAGGATTTCTACCCCATACTTCTACCGACCATCAATCTAGTATATCTATATATTGGTCTCTTAAACCACTTGGCCACCTGTGAAAGTAGAATTTTGTTGTGATTTGGAGGGAAAATACCGGTACTCTCATTTAGTTGAGAAATTAAACTTCCATTTTATATTATTGTCACGCTTTTTTTTATAAGTCTACTAATCAAACACACGCCACCTACACTATTGCTTGGTACGTGCTTTTACAAGCTTTTAGCCAATGTTATACTAAAACCTGAGTAGAAATTGATGTGAATAATATTATGTTCTAGTAAAATATTTCTCTCACAAAATTAAAATAATATACTTGGTATGGTGACTTTAGTTTGAAATTCAAATGTGTATACAATACCTTGACACAAACACACACACACACACACAACCTTATCTGA
Source organism: Timema shepardi (assembly GCA_902151425.1). Classification (NCBI taxonomy): domain Eukaryota; kingdom Metazoa; phylum Arthropoda; class Insecta; order Phasmatodea; family Timematidae; genus Timema; species Timema shepardi. Next base: position 4,754 of record CABFVX010004839.1, read on the forward strand.
CAAAACCTACCCTTGGTAGATAAAAAGAGACAGGGGATACAACAGAAATACATGTTCCAGCTTGTGCCATTACAGGAATATATTAATTTATCTTTTCACTTCTATTTATAACACCATAATTTCTAACGATTCAATATTATTCGTGAGGACGAGGAAAAGTTTTAAGAAGAGTGGTTCAAATCTGGGGACATTATATCCTTTATAAGGAAGAGGAGAGGCTCGAAAAATGATATTACCAACTGGTTTATTTTGAAGCTATTTAAAAAAAAGAGTTATACATCAACTTGACTCATCTAAGAACTTTAAGTACTATGGAACTTAGACTCCAATTTATGAAGTCGAACGAAAGGGAGTAAAATGAGTAAATTTCATTCTGCGAGGCCTATTATCTCTATGCCGGCAGCGCTTTCCCTCTTACTCTGACGAGTATACACAATCACTATATTCCGCCTGGACTTCATTGACTTGAATATAAAAAATATATTTTACTTCTTAAAAATAATTTACATATGTAATGACTCTTAATTTAGTTTAATACTATATAATTATAAAAAATATAGAAGTGAATCGTTCATTTAAACCTCCTGCACGTGCTGGTTTACTAAGTCAATGCTCTTGAAAACTAATCAGCAAAAGGACTTGAAGATACACATTCATATATTGCAGCATTGACGTGGAAATTACCACAGCAATTAAATCCAAATGGGTTAAGTGGCCACATGAATGTAGAACATAAATCAAATGTGTCATTGGTGGAACCTATAATTATAATAAATTAAGTGCAAACAAAGCTATTATTTCAAAAGCTACACTGGACAAACACTCAACTAGATAGAGTATTTACAAAATCAAGTAATTAATAAAATAAAATATGTTAGTTATTACAAACACAAACCCTGAGGGTGATTTATTTATTTTCTTCATGGGTCAGATATTGTCAATATTTCGCGCGTTAGTCAACTAATAATTCCAATAAAATATCTGAAATAAGGTGTTAGTCTAATAGTGACCATATTTCATATTTATGCATCCACTTCTTAGTAGGCCCACACTTTCATTATATAAACATGCATTATTTACACTAATTCAATATAGAATATGAATGTATAGCTGTAAATGTTACGTACCCGCATTGGCTGAAGGAGGAGTAAGAAACCATTTAGGATAAAGGCCATATCAATAAATAAGACCTATATTCAAACTCTGAACTCCTTATCACCATCAATCCAGGAATCTCCCCAGCACCATAGATCAAATGATCTCCACATTACCAATGATCCAGTAATCTCCCCATCCTCATCAATCCAGTAATTTATCTATCGCCATCGATTAAGTGAGCTCAATATTACCATAAATCAATTTATATCCCCAGCACCATCAATCCAGTGCAACACCATCGAGACGCGTTGACCACGTGACTACCAATGCAGGTATTTTATTTATAAAGGTAGCACAGCGTCTTATAGCTCGTTAAGGTTATACGGTTATGTTATGATCACGATAGTGTGTAAGGGAACAGGAATGTTGAATTTAGAGGTAATGTAACCGCATTTGCGTAGAGGTAGGGTAAAAACCATTTATAAAAAAACAAGTTCAGTACACCCACCATGGATTTGAACCAGAATCTCCCCATCTTTTACCATCCCTTATAAGGTCAAGTGTACAGTAATAAATATTTAGTAATAAAATAAAATAAATATTATTTTACATACAATTATCTATTTTATCTCTAATAACTACCGAGTTAACCTGCCTTGGTGGCGTTATTAGCTAACGCACTAGTTTATTGTTGAGCTAGACTGCCGAGGATGGGGAGATTGAGGTTCGAAGCTTGATTGGGTGAACTGGGGATGAGTTTTCCTAAATTGTATTCCACTATTCCTCCACTTGAATGTGAGTGCACTTCTTCTAAATTCAACCTTCATTATTCCTGACCAATTAGCGGAATTAGTACTTAAGAGTATAATCCGAGCAGATGGTAAAACGTGGTGCTAAATAAATGAATATAAAACTATATTGTCTTCTTTTGTGCAGTATTTTACTTAGTATAAGGCTGCCACGATAAATATTTGTATGAAAAATTAACTCAAATAACTTCGTTTTGGCTACTCATAATAAATCTGCTGAAAAAATCATTAATAAAGAATAAATTAATGATTAATTGTAATATTATACCTTATGAAAATTTGTTTTTTAATGTGTTATTTTAAATGAGAGCATTGCGCCTTAGTACCAAGTTGATGATGTAGTTCTACCAGTTGTAATCAGATTAATTTAAAAATATAACAAAATTAAATTGGTTTATGCTGTACGGTTTACATAACCCAACCATATTTAAAAGTCTTGTTAACGCTTTCTTGTTTCATTATTTTAAATTTATTATTACACTACCTTTAGAATATATGCGTATATATACTATTCAATTTGTCAAAACTTTGTATTTAAAATTTAATTTTAAATGGGTTGTGAACATATTTGTAAAAACATTTTTAATAAATATCTAGCCTCTGTCAAACATAATCTTCTTTTATGGATGCACATTTATTCACAGAAAAATGATATTTTCTCATAGTTTATAAAAGCATGTAAATTAAAAACTTTATTTATTATGGTGAACAAAACTTTATCTATAAATTAAATAAATGGGTGAATTTGTGAAGAGTTGATTTTCAGTCTCTCATTTGTTAACTTTTGCGTATATATGTTTTTACTTTCTCGCTAACTTACTAATATAGAAAGCATGGTGATGTTAAACGAATTAAAATCAAGATTTTGAAGAATTTATACATTTCATGACCCTACAAATCCGAAATATTGTTTTTTTTAATTACGTTCATCCGTCTGTCTGTCCGTCTGTCTATACCTCGGAGTGGAGCCTAAACTATTTTACCAATCAAGTTAAAACTTGGTATCTAGGATTTTCATAAGGTTTCCCCGAGGGATTTTTGGAATTGTATATTCAACCCTAAAATTAAGAGTAGTTTAATGAAGGGTTAAAAGGATTCCAGCTTTTATGATGGGGATGCGGGTTTGGAACTGTGTATGCCTTCCGTTTGAGGAGTAATTATAACGGAATCATTTTATTTTATGATGACAACGATGCATGCATGCCTTACTGCGCACTTGTTATCACCTGAATATGACGATCTGATTTTATTAGTGTATTTCTTACTGTAGGGTTTAATTCTTTGTTATTTATTAAAATTAGTAGAAAATTAATATTGTACACGATTTATTTTATTAATTTCACTTTTAATATTGTAAGTTTAAATTAAATGATACAGTTTTTTGTTTGGCTACGAACTTACGTGTAGAAAAAGATCTAGTGCTGTTACAGACTGAGATTTTCTCTTTGATATTACCATAATTCTGCGTGATATTACTATGTTTTGTGTTTGTTTGTGTGTTTGTTTATACGCACACTTTGCTTTTATATGACCCAATTCTTGCTTCTTGGACCCCTTGTCACCAGTGATAGAACTAACTAATAGGAGAAATGGTGGCAATCTGATGTTGTGAAACCTAGCTTCCCATTTGGTAAAGGCAGCCAGCATATAATAAACTGATTTTCAAATAAAATAAAGGGAGTTTTTTTTAAAGAAAGAACTTTTTAAACGTAATATATTTAAACTACTTCTGTAAACGCCTGGTCATTCATTGGTGAAATATTAAAAGGAAAATTTATATAAAGTTCTTTAAAGAAAAGTACACTTCATCCATGACTACTTAAATAAATGAGAGGGGTCGAAAACAGTGTCGTTACAGGGTAAAAATAGAATAAAATTGATTTTATCACAATAGTCTCTAGTGATTTTGATTTAGTTTCATTTCAAAGCATTGATCAATATGACCAACAAGATGGTTACTATCTTTTTTTTTTGTCAAAATTACTTTAAGGGTTCTGGTCTGATGCGTAAATTCTCATTTCTTATCATATTATCGTAACTATATGAGATATGAAGTTACTTGTAATTGAAATATATAGGTCTATTTATAATACAAATATTTTATTTAAAGCATATTTTTGTAAAACACGTGTTTTTCAACTTTTAGGCAAATATATATATGTATATTTGTTAACTTTTCGAAGACTTAAGATAAAGTCAGGTTACCTGGTGGTCTAGGGTTAAGTTGTCAGGCTTCTGTGCTGACGGCCGGGGTTCAATCCTAGGTCCCGGCACAGATTTATCTGATTACCAAACCCTTCCTTCACCTCTGACAATACATCTTGTGAATGTGGGGAATTCCAGGCCTCCACCGTGGTTCGGATTCCACGTTAAGCTGTAGGTCCTCCATTTCATCTCACAATCACCCTACCATTACACATTAGTGTAAGTGCGTACAACCCGAACGGGTAGTAAGACGTGGTGCTAATATTAATAATAATAAAAAGATATAGTATTGTGACCGTAAACAAAATCTAACCCGAGATGTTGATGGAGTTCATGAATTTTAAGGTATTTTACAGAAGTGGAAATTTCCGTATCTTGGCAACTATTTGAGATACCAAATAATTTATAATTGCCAAATTATAGTACTCTTTAAATTAAAATACCTCTTATTTGAAATATCTTTTTATCAAACCAAGATTTTCTGTGATATTGGCAATTATATTAATACAGTTTTGTGAGCTTTAGTTTTAAAAAGATACTACTTAAGTTTTAACGCAATAATTCTCTAATGCCATAGAGTAAATGAGTATCTAAAAAAAATTATGTTCTTTTTAGTTTAACCTCTTAGGGAAAATGTTTCTACAGCAATGATCTATCTCTATCATTTTAGACCTAATAGTAAATATTAACCTTTATTTATTCATCTAAATTTATAAATGAGGAATTTAATAGAAATGCGACGCTCTAATAAAATGTCGAAAACTTTAACCAGAAATGGAAATTTTATTACTAAGTTTTAACCTTTGCGGAACCAATATCGATTTTTTTTTATTACTCAAAATATACAATAGAGGACATTAATCCTTTAAAAATGAAATTGTTAAATTTAAAACTGTGGGCCAAAAATGTTTTATTTAAGTATTGTGCAGTCAATATATGCTTGTGTGAATGTGAGGAATGCCAGGTCTCCACCGTGGTTCGGATTTCACGTTAAACTGTAGGTCCTTCATTTCATCTCACAATCATCCTATCACAATCATCCTACCATTACACATTAGCGTAAGTGCGTATAACCCGAACGGGTAGTAAGACGTGGTGCTAATAATAATAATAATATATGCTTGAGTTTGCTAGTGTATATTATTTCATTCCACACATATTACGAATTTTGACTAAATATCCCCATTTCTAAAGAATAGAGCGAGAAAGTCCTTGCGTAATTTCATACAATGTATCTTTAAGCGAGAATATAGATATTTACCATAATAAAATATTTAAAAAGTAACAGCCAAAGATATTATTTATGATTTATATATTAGAATACCCTTTACTTCATAAATGTGTATATAATTAATGATATATATATATACGTATCAACTATTTAAATTATTCCTAGCAGAGATAAACAAATCAAAACGTCAAACCATTTAAAACTCCTTTCTTCTGTTTATGTTGATACATTACCTGTAATTAGTTTTAGATCATAAATTTATAGTGGAGAACTAATGTATCTGATGTAAATAAATTATTTAATTTTATATATTTAAAAATACATTCGTATCAATGTAATTGTGCAACTATAAAAGAGTAATACATAAAATCCAATACAATGGAGATAACTACCCATTTCAGTGGCCTTATGGTCTAAGACTCTACCTTTGCAATATACTAGATTTCTCCACACAAATGCGAGCACACTTCCACTAAAATCAGCTTTCTTCGTCCCTAATCCATTGGTGTGATTAGTACATAAGCATATAACTTGAATGGGTAGTAAAATACAGTGCTAAAAAAATGATATAGCTAACAAATTGTATCTATGCTACTACTTTATGATTATTTTTTTCATTAAAATGGCAATACTTTAATATATAGATAATTGTATACATCTTAAATTGATATAAACTATATAAAACTACATTAAATTTCATGTTTAAATATACAAATATTATAAATTAGAGTTGTATAATATTATATGACTATTAGATTTTTACCTATTTTCAAAAAGTAATGTCCTCATTCATATTTACGAAATTTGAATACTAAATTAATCCAGTCTGTTTTTTTTCCTAGGAATTCAAAGTTTTAATCCGGAACTAGTAGGTATTCTTAGACTTTAATCTTATACATGTGGGAACATTTCTAATACCTACCCCATCAATGTAATTAAAATGTGTGTAGCCCAAATTAATAGTACAACGTGCTGAAAAAACTACAACTTACAAGCACGATCATTAGCTATTGATTTTTTATTCGATGTTTGCAAATATGTTTTAGTATCCATAAACTCACTAATATTAAGTTTAAAATCGACTGACTACATAACAAGTACAGAACCATTATATCTCAACCTGGATTTGATTCCATGCCTCTAGTATATTATATCAGCATCTGAAACTCTTTTGACTACAACAAAGATAATATTCCAGTCCAAAACTGGATCTTATAATCGTGTTGTATTTTAATCGTCTCAGTATATTGATATTTAAACATAATAATTGAGAAGTAATTATAACATATAATCTATAGTAGATCTAACAATATTTGTGTGAAAATTAAGTGGGAAATATTTGATTAAAGCCGCCCAAACTATATCCAGTTAGTATTCCAACCTTGACCTCTCCTTCAGCTTCAAGCCAAACTAAAATCTTGATGCTTGGGTCACTAGTCTACCAGTATTAGTGATATTTTTATTTATAAAACAGCATTTTACTAGCCGTTTGGGTTATGCGTCTATGTAATAATTGCGATGGTGTATTAGGGATGAAGAAGGTTGAATTAAGATGAATTATAATTTGCATGTAGAGTTATAGAATGGAAAACGATTAAGGAAGACCAACACTCAATACATCTGGTTAGTATTGAACCACCCTCCCCATAATCATCCGTTTAGTCTATTGCGAGAGTAATGCCACAAACCATATGTTCACCGAAGCAATTAATTCTTTGTTAAAAGTTTGTCTGAAATACACCAAAAAATTGTCAACTCCTTTTGTGCTTGTACACAAACAGTTTGAACACGAAAAAGCCATTATCCACCTTTCAAACTTCTGTTCCTACTTGTTACCATTAATAATATATGAGGAAAATACGTCCTACCTGTCATTTTGGGACGTCCAACATTCTCAGTATATTTATCGCGAAATGTTTCCTTCAGTTTAGCTTAATAAATCAAGTTGTTTCCAGAATTAGTAATGAGCCCCGTTTTTTTTGACAGAGACACGTGGTATCGTATATTTATAAAACCCTCCTCCAACATTCACTAAGTTCACTTTAACTATAAAAAATTTCACATGTTCTATGGCCACATTAGAAAATCGCAATCGTTCTTAGTATTAAAATTACATACTTAAATACCGAGAAACCTGTTTCAATTTTAGTATAGGCTTAGCTCTAAGACTTTAATGATTTATGTCAAGTTAATCAAATATGACCAGCTTCAGTAGACACACAAACTGTCTACTTTGTCTAGTCTTGTTCTCTGATGATGGAGGGGGCTAGTGTTGGAATCTCTACCAGATATACTGGAGGTGTTTTAATATAATGTAGGCGCAGTACTGATGGCCGGACTGACTAGAATACCGATATGATCCGAATTTTCTGATCAAATCAGACCCTGTCCATCAGTATTACAAGTTTTGCGAGAGACTGACATTAGGACTGACCGTGTGCGTGAGCTCGTCAGTATTTCCTTCAGTCTCAGTAACAAACAGTCCACACACACGCCCTTTTCTTATCATCCCTGTCGTTGCACGTAGGAGGTGAGGCTGATAAAAGAATAATGCCGTGTACGGTCTCCTTGTAAATACTGATGCATACTGAAAGTCTTAGGTTCGACAGTCTGATTATTCACTCCAAACAATATATCGGTTATGTTTTAATTGATTATAAACTTCCCCATGTCTATCCTCAAGAGTACAAATATTCCACATCACGTGTGGAAGGTTTATATTTGAACTCTGATCACGTGATCATATTCCTGCATACTATAATACAGTAACTTATTTAAGACTTAAAGAACTACGAAATCTATACTCGCTGACCATCAAAACCATCACTGTACTATACTTATAATTTCAATACTTGCTCACAAGAACACTAAACTTTATTTATTCTTCCTCAAAATTCTCATGAATACTTAAGTTATGTCACTGTTTTAACTTCTCATTCATGGAATACTCTATAAAAGATATATAACAGACTAGAATTGAAAGATTTCAGAGTAAAACCTGCAAATAGCCTACGTGTGGGAGATCATTCGATAAATGTATGAATGTTATACATGTATTATACTCTATGTGCGTAGGCATGTATATGTTTATCTGGTCTAGCTTCAGTTTAGAACTAACATTAATTATAATTCTTATACACAAAACTTAACAATATTTTTACAGTATTACTATCACGGCATATTATTAGCATGTATATATAACCATTCTTGTTGTCAAATTATTTTTGTATGTATATAATTTGTTTACTTACAATTTTAGTTCTGTTAACTTCCAGTTTTGAATAAGTATGAGAGAATACAAAAACATTAACTTCACCTTTAAAGCTTTTTTTTATAGCAGCGCATCTTACTATACATTCAGGTTATATGCTTTTGTAATAATTACACTAATGGCCTTAGGGTTAATGAAGATTATGATCAGAAGAAGTGTACTTGCATTTTCGTGTAGAGAGACTTGAAATTAATTTGGAAAACCACCCTCAGTACACCCATCTGAGATTAAAACCTCGAGCTCCCCGTAATAGGCAGTCTAGTAGACTAGTCAAACTGCATAAGTAGCGACCTAAATCAAGCGTTCAAGAAAGTGAGTTAAAGTCATATTAATAATATTTGTTTATCTCGTTTAGAGTAGATAATTACATACAGTCAGGACGGGTAGTCAAGTGCAGTGCAAAAAAGTATACTCTTTATCTGATTTGTACCATATAATTATATTATACAAATTATTTTGTACTTTTTGTGGTGTGTCAATCGTGTAAAGTTGACACCTACACAATTAGGTTACGTACAAATACGAAATTATAATACCTATTTTGGCAAAATCCAAAGAAGATAATTGAATTTGAGATATTTAATAATAATATACTTCAAAACCTACTGTTAAAGACTGGATGGACTCGGATATAATCCATGTGCTCCCAATAGAAAATACTACAAAGGATTTTAATAATACAAATCTGCATAGAAGTACTAAACTTATAATAGTGGAATCAAAAGAAGATAATTAAAGCTGATACATTCAGGAATAATATGCTTCAAGATTTACTCATCGTGACTGGATGGGATTAGATAACGCCAACATGCCTTCTAGGGAAAATATACAAGTATGGCAATGAGGGTGATTCCAAACACATCCACTCCCTACATCACCTTAAATGAAAAAGATCTCAACTAAGTTGGGCTCGCTCCCACGACCCTCGAGCGCCACTATTGTGGCAGCGTGTCTTCGAGCCTTCCCTTTACCTCACCCCTCAAGCTCCAGTCCTTCCTATCACCACTTGTGTTGTTACGCTTTTTCTCTATATATATTTTTTAGTTCCGTTCTAGTAAAAGAAAGGGTATATAAAAAGTGACTCTCGGATTTGCCTCATGGTATTCAATTACATCACGTCATTGAAGAAGGAACCTCTCTCTACGAAGGAACCGGTGGCCATGGAGTATTGGGCGTGGTTCCTACCACTGCGCCGCCGAGGAGAATCCTCTCCGATTTCCTAAGTATAGAGGCGACGTTTATAAGTCCATCTGACTTATTGGTCTAGTTTAAACACTAGAAAATGTTTATTAAATCCTTCTGACTTGTTATATTGGTCCAAGAGATTTTGTTTTTCCTATATTCATATGATATAGCTTCGATATATTAGCCTTGAGCTCCAGATGTAATGAGACTTAGTCTAAATGGTTGCTATTCTCCATGAGCACTATATTTCCCTTTTGAGTCCTTAAAACTACACACTTGTTTTTATGGCTACAACCAGGTGGTCTATCCTGTTTCTTGGACCTAGTTCGATCAATGTGTTCAATGTGTTGAATCAATCTTGTTGCCACGCTTCGCGTTTGTTATTATTTAGAGTGGAGAAATCATGGAACTCCTTGTTTCCATATGGGGTCCGCGCAGATAATACCCACTTTTTATTTGCCCATTTTTGGCACCTATTGACTGAGTATTAGTATTGTATGAATTATAATAGTGTTGTACCCCAGGGGGTGGGTCACTAAATACATGTACTATTGAATTCTCTGGCAGTACCAATAGGGAAAAGACCGGCCATAGTACTATTTTGTGTTGACGCCTGTATGTTAGACATCTACCAATGTAATCAACAAACCTTTCTATTGCAATTCATTATACAATGTCTCTTAAGGATGTTTCTTAAGTCCCAATCAAGCAAGCTAGTTTAAATTATAAATGTGTTAATAATACTATATGTATATCATTTCCAGTTAACGTTTGTTTATAATGACTCCCTGTTTTTCTTTTAGAATCACCTGACCGTAGCCTGGCGTCAGTTCAGCTGTTTTGTTATTGAACATTGCAACCTATTGACTGAGTATTAGTATTGTATGAATTATAATAGTGTTGTACCCCAGGGGGTGGGTCACTAAATACATGTACTATTGAATTCTCTGGCAGTACCAATAGGGAAAAGACCGGCCATAGTACTATTTTGTGTTGACGCCTGTATGTTAGACATCTACCAATGTAATCAACAAACCTTTCTATTGCAATTCATTATACAATGTCTCTTAAGGATGTTTCTTAAGTCCCAATCAAGCAAGCTAGTTTAAATTATAAATGTGTTAATAATACTATATGTATATCATTTCCAGTTAACGTTTGTTTATAATGACTCCCTGTTTTTCTTTTAGAATCACCTGACCGTAGCCTGGCGTCAGTTCAGCTGTTTTGTTATTGAACATTGCTCTTCAAGACTACTGTGTTTGATCTTGCCGTCTAGAACTATTGTTGGCTATGTCACAACAAGACAGTATTATTTTGGAACTTCTAACTTATGTTCTTGTATATCTATTGAAATCAAACATATCTTTTATTTTTCTGTTATAATACATCTATTATTGTTATTCTAATAATTTTATCAAACTGGTTAAAATACTTCTCTTATAGCTCCATTAATGATTTGACACTAGTTTGGTGCATTTTAAAATGTATTTTAGGTCTACAAATTACATTATATTATTTATGTTAAAATTCTTTTGATTCATATTGAACATACACATTTTCTATAGAGGCCTATATATATATATATACATAAGCTAAGACAGCACCTTTCAGCCGATATGTCCACTCGGGATATGTAGATTATAACAAACATTCAAACACTGATTCGTGGTTATAACAAAATATTAAATGACAAGAAAGATTAACTATTTTTTTATACAAACGAATGATATATACATATATATATAAGATAAAATATATGACTTTTTTTTAACAATCATAATGGTCTCCATTAATTTACAAAATTTAATTATTTTTTTAAACATAATTTATGGTTATTTTAGGTTATATTCTGTCAATTGAGAGTGTATATACTTCTTACTATAATACTGGCTACTTGCATATTATTCTACTTCACTCAGGGGAAGATTTGAAATTCTGATATATCATTTGTTTGTATAACAAAATAGTTAATCTTTCTTGTCATTTAATATTTTGTTATAACCACGAATCAGTGTTTGAATGTTTGCTATAATCTACATATCTCGAGTGGACATATCGGCTGAAAGGTGCTGTCTTAGCTAATGTGAAGTAACGAACTAGAAAAGTTAAACGAGAACGCTAATAATGCATAGCAATAATTGAACTTGTGATGCAGGATATGGGCCATAGCGGGGTATAAAAGACTTACATTTTAGCATCGAGGCTGCACAAGTCTCTAGATATCGCAATCAGTTACGCTGCCTGACGCCCTGTTATATCCGACTACATCTTTGGGTCTTCAGTAGCACTTGTACCTAGATTATATCCGTCAAGCCCTGAGTACTGAGATCGAGTTATGTACGGGTCATGCGTAGTGTCAACCAATTCCATCGTTCTAAGTTTCCGCGAGGTGAGGGTGTGTTATATTGGGGAGCACTGAAAGCGTTGCAGCTCTTTCTAAGTTCTGGATTATTTAAGAAGTGGTTTGATATTTCTTAAAATGGTTTTCAACAAAATTTAGGTTTAAGTTTTGACCAATTAAAGAGTTTATACTTTATATGAGGAGTTTAAAAAAGTATATTAACTTATATAAAATATTAAAAAACTATCCCGAGTTTGCTTAAAATTTTCTTTTGTGACCATATCAATAAATAACTTTATTTGATAGAGGTTGGCTAGTTTTAGGTCTCTATCCTTTTACGTAAATCTCGAAAGTACAAATATTGGCGTGAAACGTGGTTGAAATTATTATTTTACAAGATATAAATTTTATAGCTAGATAGGGTCCAGTTGATAGTTTTCTCCTACAGTTTGGTTAAAACCAAATTTAAAAAAATATATATAAAACCAGTTCTTCAAAAATATATGATTCCCAAAACAAATAAAATGTCCTCACCATATTAACAGCCTTAAGCAACGAGCATGGTTGTCCAGTCTCTTTATTTCTTTATATTGCATCTAACATAACACTTTGCATTACGTATCTTTTAGTAATTTATATTAAACCTAAATTCGTAAACCTACATATTATTTCGAACCCACACAATTACCTTGAGTGTAACCTAACCCCTCCCGAAAGGTATTCTGACAAATAAAGCCCACGATGGCTAGGTCAGGATAGTTTTATCAATTAACCTAGTTATCTAATATTTAGTTAATTTAAAATCGGTAAGGCACTTTTTTATTGATTTAAGTGACAAAAATAAAATCTTGGTTCTACAAATTTCTTCTTTGAATCGTTACAAACACCCAAATGCGAGAGTATTAACTAATTTCCTCTTTGATATTTGCTGTGTTTTTTTGTGTGCCACATTCTACTACACATCCAGATCAGCCACATATTGAAACTTATAGAATAAAAAGATAAAAAATTAAAGTTATATAAAGTAACGCTGCCCTTATACTCATAGAAAAAAGTAGGAAAATAATTAGAAAAACAAACCTTAATAAAACCAGTAGATTATATTCCTTTGCTTCCCTGTCCCTGTCACAAAAGATCAGGCGAGACTGACGCCTTACATCGTGTGATAATTGATATGTGTCAAAATTTAAAATTATTATTATTATTTATTAGCACCCCGTCTTACTACCCGTTCGGGTTATACGCAATTACGCTAATGTATAGTGATAGGGTGATTGTTAGATGAAATGGAGGAATTACAGTTTAACGTGGGATCCGAACCACAGTGGAGGCCTGGTACTCCACACATTCACAAGTTGTGATTAATACACGTTTTTTCAGAGGTGAAGGAAGGGTTTGGGAATCAAATAAATCTGTCCCGGGACCGAGGATTGAACCCCGGATCCCCAGCACAGTAGTCCGACACCTTAACCCTAGACCACCAGGTCACCTAATTTTTTTTTCATAGCTTAAAAATCATTTAGACACCTTAGCTTACTTGGTATCGTGTCTACATACTTAGTTAGGATTAACCAGCTTCAGTGGCCTAATGGTCTAAGGCGTCACTATCATTTTAGACTGGCTGCTGATAACGGAAAGGTTAGAGTTCGAATCCCAGTTCGGTCTACGAAGGCTGTTTTTTCCTTGAATGTTTTCCCTATCATCCTTCCAAGCAAATTCCAATAGATTACATCTAAAATGCTTCCTTCCTCCTTTCCTACCTTATTAGCGTAATTATTATATTTGCATAGAACCTGAACAGATAGTAAAATGCGGTAATCAAAACAATGCTAAGAGTTTCAGGTCTGACTCCCACCATAACAAAATATGTATCAATAATATATTAATATTTCTTCTTTCACGCTGAATAATTGGATGATTTCTCATTTATATATGTCATTTCATAGTTTGCGCAATATTACTTAGATAGTTAAAAAGTACTTTAAAGTCATTTATTTTCATTTTCATTAAATTTATATTATGTATTAAATTATATACTACGTTTATGTTCAGAAATATATACAGAATAAAAACCGTCTCAAATTTAATAGAATTCTGTTTCAGGAAGCCTATCATATTTTTTTATTTCCTTTATAGCAAAGAACGTAAGCACATATTACGCAACATATATTTTTTATCATCTTTTCACAGTTCTTTTTCTTAAGAGCATCCTCTTTTCCTGAGGGGTATTACGCGCGTCCCACATGGACCTGATACAGCCAGCTTCTTCCCCCGATGCGCTATGAGATAAGGAAGGAAGTTCCAAGTATTCTTATTGTGTGGGAAGGACCTGGTTTGAACTGAGAGAAGAAATAGGGGTATGAGGGTATCTCTAGGGCAGTAAAGTCCCCAGTGAGCCATAACAGATGGAAATGCGAGCAGAAAACTTGAAGAAATTCAACTCGCACATGTTTTGGCAACACAATGATACCTGGAACGTTACTTAATAGGATTGGGGAAAAAAATAAGGTAAAAAATAAATGATATCGATTGTATTCCACTTATTATTATATTGGATAGAATGAATCCTTTTCTTCCTATACAAGCAGAGAGTGGGATATCTCACACTTGGTTTTATATCCCATGTTGAATTGAAATAGCATTTTTAAAAACTGGTCAAACAGGAAGGTTAGCAATCTCCTGTATATGTTTCAATTAATACCAATAGTATATTATCTAATATCACAATATCTTATGCTAAAAATTCAAACCAAATATATGGTATTATTTTTGATGTTGGTAGTTTATAGGGCTCTAATTTGGTTGCTTTGGGTGTTTAATCTTTTACTAAATAACAAGGTAAACAACCGCGTAGTGTAGTGTTCAATGCACCTGGCTACGAGTAAAGGAGTCCTGGGTTCAATATCTGGCTGGTACCTTGGGTATTTTCCCCTTAAGAGGAATGATCAAAGCGGTTTCCTGGGTTGGTTTTGTTGGACCTGAGATAGTTTTGAACTCATACCAGTTTCAAAGAATTATAATCATTATCACATATTATTGCTGGTACTACGTGTAGACAACCTCAAAGGTGTACCATGGGCAAAGTTTTGTGCCAGCAGAGAATCTACGTACAGATCGAAAATACCTGGTTCCTCCTGGCCAAATATGCGGTGCCATTCAATAAATAAAATACAATTATAATACTAACTAGGTCTATATTATTAAGACCTTATACTACTCTGAGAGGGTTTTATTGTTAAATATATTTCCTGGGTCCGAGGTTCAATCCTCGGTCTCGGTACAAATATATTTGCTTGCCAAACCCTTCCTTCACCTCTGACAAGACGTGTATTAATCACAACTTGGGAATGTGTGGAGTTCCAGGCCTCCACCATGGTTCGGATCCCACGTTAATCTGTAGGTCCTCCATTTCATCTCACAATCACCCTACCATTTCACGTTAGCATAAGTGCGTACAAACCGAACGGATAGTAAGAATCGCTGATAATAATAAATATAGTTCCTACCATGAGATACTACATATATAAATCCTTTCCCCACAACTGACCAAAATACCTTTTTAACCACCTGCGTCCATGTTTCTTCTACTTAATCTCCTTCAATGGGCTTGGATTTTTTAAGTGAAGTTGATTTAGCACATCTATTTATGTTATATTTATATTTGTCCAAATTTGTTACCTACTGAGAAATACAAATTTTGAGGTATTTTAAAATAGCAATTTATAATTAAGTTTAAAACTCATCAAATATATTTGTTAATAAATTTGCAAAACACCACCTAAGATTTTTATTTACATCCATACCAAAGGTAACTGGTATTTATTTAAACTAAAATTGTTTCTCGTAGATTTAATAAACCTGCATGTGTAATTAATAGATTCACAATAGAGAATGTATTACAGGTATCAAGCATTGATTGTATTTATCAAAGGTAAATTTATTTAAATTTCTGGACACACACCTGCATGGGTGGAAATATGTTCTAGGGTGTCGGTTTCACTTGGTAATGAAATGTCTTATATTGCCATTCATGTATAATGATATATTTTTACTTAATTATTTTATACTATAATTCCATAAAAATTAGGGTATATTTCATATAATTTCTACATTTCTAGTCCCTACCCCTTTGATGTAAATATGTAGATAACCTAGATGCAAACTAAGACCTTGAACAAAATAGCTTGTTCAGTACACCACACAGACTTTCTCAGACCTGTACAAAAATTGAGATACCAAGTCTACTTAAAAATTGTTAGAAATGTGAAACTATATAATAAGCACTCTTGCAGAAACATGATGAAACATTATATCAAATATATTAAATGAAAAAATATACTCTGTTGCAGAAACAAATTTGTAAAAAAGGACTATGTCATTCCACCAAATAACTTAATAGTCTACTACACATTTCCTAGACATAATTTAAAAACATATTAGATTATTTCACAAAGTTCTTGGTTTAAAAAGAAATCTTTTTTAAAAAAGTTGTTTATTTTTTTATCCATACAAATTTGTTTCAGAGAGTAGTGGAGATAATATCAAAATATAAATTTCCACTAATATAAACTACACTCAAATAATTTTTAGGGGATGCGACAATCTGTTTTTAATGTTATACATTCTGAAATATCAAAATTACTATAACCAATTCTGAGAAAAATTGAGTTTTTATATTTTCACTCAAAAATAAACTATTCTTTTTTTTATATTTGGAAGGAAACTTTCAAAAAAAATTCTGAGGAACCTTTGGAAAACTATATTTAGGCCCACTGAGCTTTAGTCTAATTTATAAAAATGGTTTCTGCTCTAGTCCCACTAAAAGACAGACAGAAGGACACCATTTCCAAAAACAATTTTTCGGGTTCTGGGGGTTTGGAAACGTCTACGTCCATCAAAATCTTGAATTCTAATTAATTACAATCACAATACTTTTTTCTATAAGGATTCGTGAGAAATTAAAATATTACGACACTCGACTGCTCGATTATTATAACGGAGTAAAACCTACTCATTGTCCATACTTCTCAAACAAGAACTATTAACTAACTTTGTGATAAAGACTGATAAGGTGCAGAGCCAGACACCGCCTGCTTAGCAGCACATTTCCATATTTGTGGCACTTATTATGGGATTGGTAGCTCTAAGTCATCGAACCACGCACAACTTCCTAAATTACCTTAAAAAATTTGAAATATATCTATTAAATAATAGTTTTTGATTCAGGAATGATATAATCATTTTCATCTGAATCATAACTAGGACCATTGATATGAAACATCATTAAAATATATATCTAATTTAACCATCTAGGAGTATTAATAAAACAACACCCACTTTGGTTGTTGGATGGACTAAGGTGTAATTCCATCAATAGACCGGACTACCAATGACAGGGGAGATCAGAGGTAGGATACCAGTAGGTGGTACTAAGGGTGGGTATCCATAAATACTTTTACACCATCCCTCCAATCTAATGTTAGTGCACTTCCTCCAAATTTAAACTCCCATTCCTCTAACAAGCCTAACTAGTATATATATATATGAATACATCCCGAACAGGTGGTAAAACGAGGTACTAAAATATAAACACTTGAATGCAATGTTTATATTCTTATAAGGACACGTTGATATCTTATCATTCATTTTATGACAAACCATATTATGAAATAACAGAACAATTCTAAAATAACTTAGGGCTTCGGAACGCTTACACCGAGACTCATTGTTCTGGTAGACAGAGTTGGCTTAATTCCCTCACCAGTGGACTCAGAATAATAGATAATAATAAAAATAATGATGATAATAATCGAAGAGTGTCTTTAAATGTTGAGATGAAGTGTTTAGCAGATCATTTCAAGTGAGAGTCTGCTTCTAACAAGCATTTGTTTATGTTCATAGTGCTGAAAAAAACTGTATTTAATAAGGTATGCAAAGGAAGATGTTTTTAATAAATTATTAGAATAGAAATAATAAGTTTCCCACTATATTTGATTTTAAATATTGGACAAACACATCACTTTTGAGTACCCACCAGAATATTCTAGCTCCTAAAGCAATGGTACCACATATCGCAGCTGTGTCCTTCACTGAGTCACTTTATTTGCTATGACATCCTCAAATGAAGATATAAGAACACGTCTAATTATGGCGCAGTCTATTAAGAACTTAGCGTAAAACTTTACTTACTAAAAATATCTAAGGAATCTAAAGTTATTTTCAAATACAGTTCAAAATAGGTTAGGAGTTCTAAAACCTACACTTCAATCCTCCCTAAAGCATGCTTTAGAAAAATAACCCTAAATTTATCTCCCCGTGTACACCATGCGCGTCACATTGACAGTGATAAACACTTTTACCACTCGTGATGTATGTAAATCGACTACAGTATTGTTAGAGTTTACAAAAATATATTTATTATTCAGACTCTTGAGATACATTTGAATAATATATGGAGTATGAATAATGAGAGGGACATGAAAACAACAAACAGAATTTTTTTTTATAATATAATAGTATTAGAGAACATTAATGTCGAGAAAAGAGAGAAGTAGCTATTTATTATTTTGGAATGATCACATTAAATATAAATACCTTTTTAAAAATATCGGTATAACTTAATTACAGGCAATTCTTTCGCCCTTTTATCTAACAAACTTGTTTGTTTCTTTATACAAACATGTTACTGTCCGTACGTACTTTACACATTTTAATAAACTAATGAAGAATTTATAGTAAATATGTCAACATTTTATTGTAAAGAAAGTGGACCTTTTCAATGTATTCTAATATTACTCCATTAAGTCAGATACCCATAACTATATTAACTCACCTTCTAACTTCATCTTTCAGATATGCTTCACTTAACTGTATGGCATTGCTTTCTTCCATAGAAACTTGATTAGCTTAACTGCGAAAACAGGTAATAGGATGAGGCGATTAAAAAATACCTTAGATAACTGCATTTTTAGCACCGTATCTTACTTCATATTAAGATAACACGCATAGATACAGTACTGATTACACTAATTAATTGACAACGATGGAGGTTTAATCTAGACGAAGTGTACTTTTATTTACGTGGATAGGGAGTGAAAAACCATCCTAGGAAAACCTCTCACTACACTCAACCGGGATTAAAACCTCTATCTTCGGTCATCGGTAGTCTAGTAGATGGTGAGAGTCAAACCCTAGACCATTCGGCCGCCGAAGCAGGCAATTAGCTATGATAATATAAGGTTTGATCAAGCAAGGCTGTAAATTTAAGGAAGTTCGCCTGAATCAAATGTACCCGCACTGGCATGTAGAAGGAAGGAAATCAACAGTTAGAAAGTAATAGAAATAATCAAGTACACTGCATCCTAGCGTATCTAATATAAACCCCGACTTACCTGATCTAAGTCCACTTGACCATCGGTTTGGGGATATGCTAAAACCATAGATAAAGAATAGGTATAGAAACGCCACTCTAAGGTTTGCAAGTAGAACCACATTGCTAGCGCTCGCTGCGTTAGTGCCGTGAACTAAAAGATCCAATGCGTTACACATGGAACACAGCGCATTTTATATTGCGAAATGTTAGATAGTCAATTCTTGAATATAATTCTATCAAGTGTAACTAAACCCATTATTTTATGAATAAACCACGTTATAAAAAGATAAATCTAGAAAAGATATATCTAAACTCCTTTAAAATAAACGATAGATTGTTTAAAAAAAACTAGTAAAGGTGAATTTTACATAGTCTTCAAACTTCTCTTTCTATCTACTAAACGTCACGTCACTTCACGTCACGTAACAACTATTCGAACAATCAGAATCTTCAGATCAGAGTCAGGGATAAGATAGGAGGCGTCGTTGTGAAGAGCCTGAAAACCCTTTACTATTTTATTGACTATGTTAATTAATGGAGCTATCAATTTTCAATCCTGCTAAATAATCATTTAAAAGTTATTTTTTGAATTATTTTAGTAAATTATATATAACTTAACTATAATCATAATATTTCTTTACCAAGCCATTATAAAACGCAGAGGTATTTCACAATATTTCATCTGCTCCACTCAAGCTACGTTTAATTTAATTAGAGTAATTTTTACTTGTACTCATTAACTCAAAATTAAAATGTCTGGAGAAGATGAAGAGAGAAAAAAATTGAGACAAATGATATGACAAGGCCTAATGCTTTTAAAAAAATGCTTCCTCAGTTTCACACAAATTAAATGGATCTAATGAGCAAAAACAACAGTTCAGTTATGACTTGTATTATTCGGTCAATATTTATAAAACTTTGAAAATAAAATAAGATTGTTTGGCGCAAAGTAGAATAACCAGGTTAAAAACCTATTAAATATATGATAATTGTATAAACATACTAGTTTTTCATTTGCACGTATAACTCCCGGTAACATGTAGACTAAGGCACCAGTCTCGCATTTTCTGTTTGTATTGAGTGAGACCAAGGTTTGAGTATCTAATAGGTACTAAAACGCTATTTTATACAGACTAGTCTTCACTCTCCATGCAAACACGTGTACATTTCCTCTAAATATACATCCCCTTTCCTTATTCTGTAATATGAAATATGATAATAGCATGGACGAATGCTAAGACGTAGGAGAAGAAAATATCCTATTTTTTTGTTTAGGAGATTTTATTTACAGTATGCTACATTAAAACTTATGTAAAGCTCTATTCCTTGTATATTATCGCACTCGAGATATTCGAAACTCATAAAAATGTCAAAACGTTATCTTGAATACAATAAAATAAATAAATTGACTTAAAATAACAGTTTCAAACAATTGGTGAATGGAATTATAGTGTTTTGTATTTGAAAAAAAAATCACAAAATTAAACAACAAACCTGTATTAAAATAATATAATTAAATTAACAAAAAGTGTTCTCTTCAATGTATATTACGTAGTAGACATTGAAGACAAAATTGAGTTTTTCTTTGGCACTAAGTTCTGAAAAACCCTTTCATTTAATCCATTTAAACTATTTTGACGTTAATTAATATTGTATATTTTTTACAGATCCCAGGATTTAAATTTGAATTAGAGATTCCATTTTTTTTAGTTTCGAATGTTCTGACTTAAGAACTAAAAAAATCGACCGATTTCTTTAAAAAAACATTCTAAATAAATACATTCACACCAGCCCTGAAATACACCTTATTTATTAGAGACTAAACTTTTTTATTATTAAGCACCGTGTCTTACTACCCGTTCGAGTAATACGTTTAAGTACTAATTACAGGAATCGGGAAGGTTGATTTAGAGAAAGTGAGCCCGCATTTGCGTGGAGGGAGAGTGGAAAACCTTTTAGGAAAAACACCCAGTTCACCCGATCGAGATTCGAATCTCGATCTCCCTGTCCTCAGCCGTCGAGCTCAACAAGACTAGCGCGTTAGCCAACTACGCCACCGAGGTGGGTTAGAGACTATACTGAATGGGTGGTTAAAAGGGGGGAATTATAGATGAAATGTAGAATAGTTTGTCTACATAGATGATGGGAAACAGCAGAAAGCATTAATGTTAGGCAACTAATCCACAGTACACCTGAATGAGATCAAACACCGATCTTCTTAGATATATTATACTAATCAGGGTAATTTACTAAGCCAGTCTACATTATGTTACTAATAGCCTTTTACTTCTGTGATCGAATGGTCTTAGGTGGTATTCTCACAATAGACTGGACTGGTAGTGATGAGATGTTAGGGGTTTGAATCCCCGTGAACCAGTGCTGGATTTATAGTAGGAAACGGGGGCTATGGCCCAAGACAGCAAATATTGTAAAAAAAGAAAAACTATTGATATTGACAAAATTACCATTATCCTTCTCTTAATTACTATACAAACAACATGTAGTGTTATATTATAACGTAAGTCTCTTATTACTATCATTCAAATACGGCTTCTCTGTATGGTGTTTAGTCTTCAGTCTACACAGAACGGGAGTCTGATGGGGAGGAGTGACTGAGGGTGGGGGTGTTTAAAGTGGTTTATGGGTTGTGGGTAGGGAGTGGCAATATCTGTGTAGCCCCTAGACGGTAGAAATATAATTCCTCCACTGAGATACATTTTTTCTATAATTTATCGCCACCAGCAATTCCCTATTTGCACGAGTGAGACCTTAGATCAAGGTGGTCATATAATTTTCACCCCAATGACCGTATATGATTATCAGTTGGTAACGTGGGCCTAAAATATATATATAGTAATCCCATCAACTTAATAAATGCCTATAAACAACACTTAATAAACAATTATTTTAATTTGTATATTTTTTGTTGGTAAGATCTTTCCCATTTGTAATACCAAAGACAAAGTATTAAGGTTCCAAACTCATGATATAAAATATTCACGAACTACACTTTCCCAATTAGAAATGTATATTTTTACATAGTTTTACCAACAAAATAAATTCAATCAAGATCTTTGTAAATAAATACTTTTAATTGAACTATTATCCTCCTGACATTTGTCATTAAGAGTCTCTTTAAATTCACTTAAGGATATTTTGTGAGCCCGATTTGTTTCGTGGGCCGTCAATTGGAGAACACTGCTTTATATCAGGCAATGACTGATAAGGGGAGCGACAACTAGTATTTTAGAGCACAGAATTAGTATATACTTAGGATAATGTGTTGCTAACGATCTGCAATACATATGTTGGATAAAGTTGAAAAACATCGATCAAAAAATGGAAGTTAAACATTACTACCAATTTCAATTAGCCATTATGGTAAAAAGAAAAACTTGTGTTGGTAATGGAGCACTATAATGGATTGTAAAATAGTCTGTGTATTAATAATTTTATGTTAGATATTATATAATCCATTATTATAGTTTGTTTTGAACTGTTTCTAATACCATTAACAATTTTGATTAATGTATTCATGTTATTATAATCAGACGTAGATATTACATCAACATTAATCCAAAAGTATACATGTTATTTTCACTTAATGTGATGTTTATCATAAACATCCTGCATTATTGACACAATGACTGAGGCATCAACCTTTTTATTTTATGTATGTGTATTGCCAATCGTTAAAATAAAAAGGATTCTTCTCTTTATAGAGTTTGTATTAATTACCCTTGATCTCTCCGAGGAGGACTGCCCATTGAGTTCCATGAACTCGCTCCCCTCTTCATGATCATAGATCCGAGCTATCCACCTCACCATATTTATACCTACGCTATCCCCATCACGATCCTAGATCCACGATATCCTCCTCATGATACTAGATCCAAGCTATCCTCCTCACGATCATAGATACTATCCTCCTCACGTTCAAATATCCCAGCTATCCTCCTCACGTTCAAGTATCCCAGCTATCCTCCTCACGATAATAGATCGAAGCTATCCTCCTCGCGATCAAAGATACACGATATCCTCACAACAATAGATCCAAGCTATCTTCCTCACGATCATAAATCCTAACAATCCTCACGATCAAAGATCCCAGCTATTATTCTCACGATCATAGATTCCAGCTATCCTCCTCACGATCAAACTCCAAGCTATCCTCCT
The DNA here is from genome assembly GCA_902151425.1 of Timema shepardi. Classification (NCBI taxonomy): domain Eukaryota; kingdom Metazoa; phylum Arthropoda; class Insecta; order Phasmatodea; family Timematidae; genus Timema; species Timema shepardi. The sequence continues at coordinate 28,445 of CABFVX010004839.1, forward strand.
CACAATCATAGATACAAGTTATCCTTATCACGATCAAAGATCCACGATATCCTCCATATGATCAAAGATCCACGCTATCCTTCTAACATAATGACCATTTAAATCTGATTTCCATTAATAGTTACTCAATTTTTAATTATATGTCTCTCACTAATAAATAAAAAAGCCGGTATGTGAAATTAAATCTTCACTCTACATGTTATATTTTAGTACACATACGGGAATGTTGTGTTCTTAGCAAACATTATCTAATATGCTTGACTCGTACAAGTAATACATTGTAATCTGAAACTCGTAGCTTGTAGAATATGTTAAAAAACACATATTTTAAAAAATAAATTGTTTTATATTTAAAGCACTTAAGAGTTATCACAAATTAAAATAACAATTGACTATATTTGGGTATGTTTTAATAATGTAGTAATACAATAAATAGAGGAATCCTCATCAAAACTCTTGAGTAGTTTTAAAATAAATCGATATAATCTTTGTAGTTTTTATGTGAAATTGAGTATGTGTGTTATTTAATATTAAATATAAATCAAATTATTTTAGAATTATTTTAAAATGTACAATTTGAAGATAATAGTTTTTACCGTTTACGTAGACATACATTTAAGTTGATCTTTTGAGAAATTAAAACACAAAATTTACATTATCTTACTATATTTGGAAATATGATATTAAAATTAAATATACATTGTTTTATCCGGTACAAATGGCTAAAGAAAATTCTAAAATGTTAAAGGTACTTTTGTGGAAAACTATGGGTGCTTTAATCTGGTAAGGTTTGACTAATTTAGTTCTGATTCATTGTTAATCTTAAGTGGTGACAGCATATAAATATTCTTATTTACAAAATTTGAACAAAGATGGTCCAGCCACATATCCTAAAATGTCTTAGAAGAGTAAATATATATTTCACTAAGACGGAATAATCTAGGCAGGCTGTGAGATCAAATAATCTTTTCACAGTCGAATCAATATATATTATCTTAACGTTTAGCTCATATACCCACCGATATATGAGTGGTATTTTATACTTCCTACAGCATCTTACTACCCGTTCGGGTCAAATACCTATCTGTTAAAAACGCTAATCTAAGGGCCACTACACAACTGTACAACTGTAAGGTTTGCTTGTACAGTACATGCTCATCTGTCTCGCATACTTGAAAGTGTAGATTATAATACTGCTCAGTTATTTCGGCCTATACACGTGACTGGAGCTAATAAGAATTTACATTCGATATACCTTCATTTGAGCAAGCGATTCCTTGTGGATTTCCATATCATCGTATGTAGCATCGTCTGTTGCATAGGTTTCTAGCTGACATTGAAAGAACCACTTGAACAAAGAAAAACTCTAAAGTAGAATTCATTAACACACCCGGTATAACCATACAGTATCCTTGTATTTGTGTATACTCTTTAAGAGGTATGAATAATATATCACTTTAAAAGATATGTACACGTAATTATGAGAAGGTGAGTGGGAAAAAATCATTTGGGTAAAATAATACTTTATACACCCAGCTGGGATTCAACCCCAACCTCCTCACCAGCAGAAAATTAAACTAAATGATCTTGATATTAAGACTGTGTGATCAACGCTTCAGATTTTCTTTTAGTTTAATTTACTAATTTACTATTTCCACAAGATATAAAGTTATTAACAAAACCTCTTTTGTTTATAATTAACAGATGGTCAATTATTTCCAAATATAATTTATGATTAAAATCGGTTGTAAATTTGCTACAGCACATAGTTAAAATATTCTCTAATTTATACAAATAACACTACATATACAGGCCCTAATATTTGCTTTTCAAGTAGTGACTAGCACCCAAACTCAAATATCCTTTGATATGAAGAGAAACTGTTACCGGACAACGTAATCTAAATAATTAGTGACTAATTTGTCAACGGTGGCAATAGGCTCAATTGGAATTGCAAAAGCACATACAAACGACTCACTAATGTATACACTTATAAACTATGTTTTAGTTTCTATTTGTTTGTTGTGGAAACATGCATATCTCTCTTTGATAAGCAATAAACCCAACATTTACCAGTTACTATTTCAATTGTGACCATTATAATTACAATTACAATGGGTGTGTACCCTCAAGATCTTATTTCAGGTCGGTATAGTCTGGACTTTAGGTTATATTATAGTTAATAGTTGTATATGTAGATCAAAATGTTCATCTTATTGAAACGTTTATAATTTTCATGCGTGATGAGAAAATCAGTTAATATATAATAATAGCAACCATATCTCAATTTTTACCACATAACATTAATTAATTATTTTTTTGATCTTTTTAATAGACATACAGCTATAGTAGATTTCAGATAAACTATCTGCAAACATAGTTATTTAAATAGGTGACCTGATGTTCTAGGTTTAAGGTGTTGAACTTCTGTGCTGGGGGTCCGGGGTTTAATCCTCAGGCCCGGTACTGATTTATCTGATTGCCAAACATTTCCTTAACCTCTGACAAGACGTGTATTAATCATAACTTGTGAATGTGGGGAATGCCAGGCTTCCACCGTGGTTCGAATCCCGCGTTAAATTGTAGGTCCTCCATTTCATCTCACAATCACTCTACCATTACACATTAGCGTAAGTGCGTATAGCCCTAACGGGTAGTAAGACGCGGTGCTAATAATAATAAGTTATTTAAATGGATTAAATAACTCTAAAAATAAAGTATGCCGAAAAGTAAATATACTTGGATCTTCTTGTTAGGCTATGTTTACCGTTTCACTTTCCATCGCTAGTTTGTTATAATTTATTTGAGGTACCTATTTAACGTGTATATTCTGAACTAACTTATTATATCAAATCCTGACTTGTAAACTAGTTTAAGTCTAAAACAAACACAGCATCCAGCCCCCCAGCCGTTAATGCATAACTGTGAAAGGAGAACCCCACAGTTCACCAATGATAAATGTCTTGGACATATCGGGAAACAAACCTGGAGGCCTTTGCTCAGAAGACATACACGAGACCGACTGATCTAAGGTTTACTAGCCCCTAATATAACCCATATACTTGTCTCACCAATAAGATGCAATTGGGAATTGTGTTCTTGAGTAATAACAATATCAGGGAACCGTGAGACATGCGGCCGGATCTTGACTTAGCCAATGCATCCAGTCGAACCCTCCAATCCCTAGATCTCCGACATTCATCCTTTGGTCTATGGATGATTGAGTAAACTAAAAAAGTTTATGGTATTCGTTTTTAATAAATGATTTTGCACACTTACCATAGCGAGTTTAAAACTGTTGTCAGATGATTAAAAAAAAAAAGCCTTGGATTTTTCAAAGAGCAAGAAACAATCTGACACCAAGATGTTAATTTTTTGTGAAAATGGAAAGACAACAATACATCACCTGTTTTAGAGATATAATGATAAATTTGTGCCAAATAAACCCAGATATAATTTCTGTTATTCATACTAACTTTTGTAAGTACCGATGTACAAAATGGTTTGTATCTCAATGTGATGGTTTGTAAGTTTAGGTTTACATATATATTTTTACTAATTTGAATAAGTTTTATAATATCCTAAAGTTTTATACTTCCTTTTTTTAATACCCCTTATATTCGGCACTTTACACTGATATTTAACTATCCTGTCGCTCTATAATACTGGCACGTTCCCTATAATATTCTTTTCTAATCGCTAGCTCATAAATGGAAATATTAATAACTGTTTGTTACTATTCTATAAATATTAAAATTAAATTGTATTTATTATTTTGGCATAGTTTTCTTGGCTTTAGAAAGAAATACATGATTTATAACTACATAATTGAGAATATAACTTAGAGGAAAATTAAATTTATGTTAATTAATAATGAGTTGAATTTAAAAGAGTATTAAACATTCTTGAATGAGATTAGGCTTGTAATGAAATATTACCGTCAACAAACATAAATAAAAACAATAATAATTTAAGTGCACAGTCTACATGTAAAAATTTATCCTAGAATTGCAGTATTTATCATAAGAATCACAGTCTATAAGCCTTAGAAACATAAAATAATTTCTTGATTATTTAAAATTATATGTTTTTACCCGACAAAAGCTATATATATATTTAAAATTTTACCTTGGTATGTAAGGCTCGAAATTTCTTCTTAAACTTCGTTTAAAATGAATTGACTCTACCTTTAATAAAGCACGATAACATTTAAAATTTAAGTTTTCACGTTTAAGAGATTTCTTTTTCCTCACTTTAGCATAAGTTATATTTTAAAATAATTATCACCAACTAAATATTGCGTGATTTTGAAATATTTGAAATGCGTTTAAATTCCCCTTACGCTATCTTTTTGAAATTTGTATAAATGATTTTCTTTGCATGGTATCTAAGAATTAATCTTTTTTGAAATTTATTATTGTAATTTAAATTTAAATTGGGTCTTTTCATTTCCACGCCAAATGAAAAGGGTCAATCACCTTAAGTTCTAAGTTTAAGGGTACCTATGTTATTAAAGATTAATTTTTGAAATTTTGAAGTTTTAAGTTATAAATTTCGTTCTCAATTATATCTAAGAAAGTTTAACCGGTAATTTTTATAGAAAAAAATTATGTGGGTAAAACCATTAAAGGTATTTAAATATTATACCTTTACTTAAAAAGATCTGAAATTTTGGTTCAAAATGACAATCTGTATATTGTTGTGTTTTACATTAAACATATAGTATCTGTTTTATACATATTTTTAAATAAGCTGAGCTCATGATAACATTTTCATTAGAATTGGATCTGATAACTTAGTTAAAAATGTATAATATAAAAGTGTTAAGAAGGGCCTATATGCAAAACATAACTAATAAATGTTAACCGATATCGGATGGCTGAAAACGTTGTTGTATAATGCACTATATCAGAAAAAATATATAATTATGCTGTATCATTTATTTACATTGATTTTAATATTTATCAATTCTATTTAAATCATCATGGCAGCACTAAATTTACCTTTAACCGAAATTACAAATCATCAACTCAGCAAACACAATGACAAAATAAGTTTGACAGTGGAACTTTAATTATTTACAAATTCAAAGCACTCATCTTTTCAACAGGACTAGCGTTATTTGTAGGGTCGGTATCAAGTGCGTGACTGGAAAGGGGATGGAGGGGTTTGCTGAACTCGTTGGAGAAGGGAGTGGGGTAGGGAGTTGAGGATTGCCAACCTCTATCCTTCCCCCAGCCGAGCTAACGGGAGTGATATAAAATTACTGTAACATGTGAGTGTTCTACATGTCCCAAGTAATAAATCAACACATGTTGGCGAACAACCATCGCAACACAGTCGGTAATCAATCATGTTGTTATCTCTCGTTGATGAGAGAGAAAGGTGCAATTAGAGCAGGACTTTATACTAAAGTTTGTTCACAAATTACAACATTTAAACCTATTAAATTATCAAAATAGTTACAGATAATCAATACTATTACTATTCGGTGTTCTATCATGCGACAGGTACATTCCTTTTGTCAGTGTTTATCGTTAATTTGCATTTAAATAAACAATATTGAATGTAATTAATAAATTTAAAGGTTATGCCTTAGAGTTTAAATATTTTTATATATATTATAAACTCAAAGATTAATATAATGAACTTTAAATGTGTTTGAATAGCCACTTTAATTGGTTCGCTAGTATCACCAAACCAATTATTTCAGCCATATAAACTAGATTTTACTTAATTTGAGTCTATGTTGATAAGATTTCAACGTAGGCCTAATATAGTGTGACCTGATGTCCAGGATTTCGGGTAAAAAATGCTGCCTAAAACTAAAGACCAATTTTACTAATGAATTTTCTATCTCTTCCTTCTGTGTGTGCACAGTTCACCACCTTTATCTCTTACCGCTAGAGACCACAATAGCCGGGAATTGAGTTGACGGAATCTATAAGGATTTTAATTTAACAAAAGTAGGAACATTTGCAAGTTTAAGAAAAAATTGAACTATTTATTCAAGATAAAACAACAGATATAAATAAATAATACATTGTCTCACAAGGCAGACTGGAGTGTGTTGAAAAACATTTAAATATGTAGGAGACTTTTCACAATCTCAAATTAATAGCAGTCCTTGAATAAGCTTATGTTTGAAACAAAAGAGTTATATAAGTAATCATTTATTTAAATTAATTAGTCTGGAAGAGACCCTTGATAATCAAAAATCGTTAATATAGTAATAAAGAGAGTAAATAGCTCCTCTACTTTGTTAACAATGTGGTTGAATCACTCTTGTGACTTCAGACTAAATAAACAGATTAAATAATTACATTTTTGAAACCTTACTATATTATTAAAAAGTTTGAAGTATAAAGGTATAAAATATTTCCATCATTGGAATATTAAAGAGCTTAAATTCCGACTAAATAAATATGTTAAACTATTAACCCTTTCAAATCTTACTAACAAAATAAAGTGCTTAAAGAGCTCCTCTAAACGGTTAACAAAGCGCCTGAGTCACCCTTGTGAATTCTGAATATATTATTAAATTTTAAGATTAGATTTAATCTAAATATAGATTTTGATCAAATTAAATTACTCAAAGGTTTGACTTCCCGACATAACTCAAACTTCTTTAGGACTATTACTTCCACCAACTTAGAATAATCGAGAAGATTTCAACTTGTTAATATTTATCATTATAATTGGAAACAAACCAATATTACATTAGAACACTGGTAATTTCCCACTAAATGAATCGTAATTGTTAAATTATATAACTCATAACCTGACAAAAATAAATTTCATGTATAATTTCTTCAAACAAATTACGTATACAAATTTTTTATCTACAAATTAAAAATTATCAAATTTTAAAGTTTATTTTATTATTGGTAATCACAAGTGCAATAAAATTTATATTTAAACTAAATATTCCAAGCAAGAAAAGTGTCTACCTAATAATAAGTTTAAATTTTACAAGGAGACTAGCGCCCATAGAGCAAAAGGAAACAGTAAGTGTTCCATAAAACAATCCTACTTTTCAAAATAAATCTTTTAGTCAGAAATTACTGACGTCTAAACTGAACGATTTTAATCACATGAATAACAAAATGTTAAGACACCCAAACCCTTTATAGTTCGAATGTATTTAAATATTTAATAAAACATAAAGATCTAATATTTTGAAATCCTGGAGCGACTATATCCAAGTACAGACCAGGACCTCTCGTGGTTGTGTCGGAATTAATATTCAGCTATGTTCACAATCATCACAATCATAATAGCATGCTCTGATGCACCCTGAAGGGGAGCACGAGGGCAAGTTCCAACACGTACCGACCAATTGGTCACACCGTGTGGTTCGCAAAAGTTTAAGAGCGGGTTGTCGCGTTCGCGAAGTTCTAAAATAACTGCTTAGCACCATCTTTATATAGGTCTTGTTGATGGAAATAAAAGGGGGAAACCTTCATATTAAAAGTATAATGCCACGTTGTGAACACGTGCTAGCAGTATGATTCTCTTGTTGACAACCGTCATAATCTTGACACTTCATCTAAACAGGTAGACCGGAAATCTGGTGAGTTGGCAGTTAATCTTGCGTGAGGTTCATCGGTCAGCCGGGTAGGCCAATCAGCGTAGGTCTAGATCACCTCATTGAAGTGACTCATCGATGCGCCTTTCATAGCTTTGTAAGTCTTCACTTTATAAAAGAGTTAGTTGCAAACTAGTCGGTCTTGGAACTCGTGCTAAGCCAGAAGATACAATAAATGAGTTAAACACATATTTTAGACATAGTAAGGTGTTGTAAATTATTGATATTGCAGAATGTCTATATGCATTTGTTATTTGGATTGGGCAGTAATAGTGTAGCATTAGCTAACAATGCTAATAATACATGTGTGCAGTGGTTCAACTTTACAATCATTATTTGTTTACATCACCATGGCAACCATGATTTGTGTATAATTGTATATAGGTACATAAAATATATATCTTTGTTTAAAAATAACAGCTCAGTTCTAACTTGAGTGTTGTGGTACAACGAATATATAAAGAGCTGTGCAAGGGGTCATTTTAAAGTTATCTTCGTGACGTGAAGGGGGAAAATATACGTATTGATTGAAATTGAACACCAAAAGCAACATATCTATGTAAATATTTTAGACTTTTTCTAGTAAAATTTTAACAAGAAAGTCGAGTGAGGTCTAATTATATAGATATTTTTAAATAAAAGATTTATAATACATTTCAGTGCAACAATCTTTATCAACAACAACAAATATCATCAAATAAATAGACCCACTAGTATATAATATAATGATATTTGAACTAGAATGATCACGCTCATATTGATTGAAGAGGTTTAATAATATAAATAAGCACTTTAAAAATGTTAAGGATGAACTTTATTTTTATACTTAGAGCTGATATATAGTGTTTATATGGGTCAACATTTCTTAATTTATTGATATTTAATTTACTAGTACATTACTATTGGATATTTGGAGACATAACTTGTTGGTTTACGGATACATTATTATAGGGTGCTAATTTAATACATTGTTTCCAAATATTTGCTTAAATTTATCGTAATTACTTTTAATTAACTGCACCAATTGATCATATTTTAAACTACTAGTCCCTTTAGATCATATTTCAAATGTCTAACAGAGATAAAATTGTTTAAATGTTTACAAAAACATCTTAACTCAAATAGAGCTACGTTTCTTTGAATAGATCCTTAATTTTTGATCACATATGTTTTCTTCTTTCAGGTAAGTCAACATCTGGAAGCGCGAAGCTCAAATCAATTAGTGGATGTGAAAATGGATTATTGTAAGTATGTAGTAGAAAAGCTATACATTATTTAGATAAGTTTTCACTAAAAATATATTAAAAAGTTTTAAAATATGATTGGACTAATTTTAGTGATATATTGAAGAAAAAAACTTGTTCGATTATGTTTGTTCTTGGATTCTGGCACCCCTACAATATTTCAGTTCATACTTATTATTTTAATACTAAACCATTGTATCTCCTACAATAGAAGTACATGTGACAATACTAACTAGCGATCTATTAACAACCTAGTTTTAAACTAAATAAGATATATTATATTTATTTTAAGAGACACTTTAAATCTGCCGGTAGCATGTAGGCCTATGTATATTAAACTAATGGTCTCGGGATCGGTTCCTGGGATACATGAAAATTTATCTTGGTGAAATGTTGGCTTACCCTTTCATAGTGATATAATTTTGGGGGGAGGGGGAAATCGGATATTGTGCCTGTTCTAATATTAAGTTAGACTATGTTGTATATAAAGCTACGATAGGCCTAGCAAGCCGGAAGTGAAAAATATAGGCCTATGACTTGAATAAAAACTGGCCCAGGCCTAAGACTGGAATCAATAATGAATGTAAAGTAAATAAGTTTTAAGTTTATACGCTTAGTAATAGTCAAAAATTTTAATATATTTATTTAAGTGTGAAGTATATGTATTTATATAAAATAAGTACTTATTATATATCAATGAGCAAAACCTATTTTCCAGAAACGTAGGCTGCCTCTGGTACTTAAATTGAAGAATAAGTCGAAACAGGGTAACAATTATATTAACTGATTTGGTGGCCACATGGAATAAGGTGTCAGTCTCACAATAAACTGTACTGAAGATGACAGAGAGCTCAGGCTTCGTGTCTTGGTTGGGTGTGATTAGCTTGGTTTTTAATAAATAGTTTTCACTCTCCCTCCACCAAATGGAGGTACAATTCCTCCAAATTTAAAATTCCTCCTCCCTAGGCTACTAGCTTAATTAGTAAATATGCGTATAAACTGAAAAGATAAGATGCACTGCTAAAAAAAATTAACAATTTCATACTCGCATAATTGGGTAATTATATTCAAAAATTTAAAATATTTCGAAAATGGTCTTTAAGATTGAGTTCAAAATCGGTACTTCTCTAGGATTAACTTTTCATGAGTAGTTAAAATACATTTATATATTTTTACAACTAATATTAATTACTAACCATTTTAGAGTAGATAATAAATTAACTATTTTTAAAATATTGGCTCCAAACTATAATAAACTATATCAAAAAGTTTGTACAACTATGACTAATCACTTACTTCAGTTGTGATTACTATAATATTGACGTCTTCATCACATCAATAGATTTTTTCTGTCACAAGAAGGTTCTAAAACAGTTTTTTCTCATCATAGTTTACAACCCATTAATGTTATCTGCATTTTTAACTACACTAACGAAATACAAATGAGAGAAATGTAGATTAGAGGGAATTTACTTACATTGGCTTTGATGGGCAGTGGGTTTTGATAAACGGGGAGGGAAGATAGAACCAGAAAACTACCCGTTATAAGAAAACTACACGAGACGTGATTAACATCAAGTCGGCGTATAGCCCGAACGGGTAGTAAGAAGCGATGCTAGAAAAATCTATTACCTCTTCCAAATATTGTGGCTTATTCTTCACTTATTTATTAAAGATATCACCCACTTCAGTGACTACTTGGTCTAACGCGCTACTCTCGAAGTAGAATAGACTGCTGGTAGTGAGGAGATCGAGGTTCTAATCTTGATCGTGTGTATTGAATGTGGTTTTTCCAAAATTGTTTGCCACTCAACCTCCACGCAAATGTGGGTAAACTTCCAGTTAATATATCCTTATTAATCTCTAAAATAATTATCGTAATTACTGCATAAGCCTATAGCACGAATGGGTAGTAATACGCAGTGATAACAAATATACTCAATATTATCTTAGCTAAACCATCAAAAAATCCTTCAGATATTGGTAGCTCCTCCACTTAAAAATTGATAACTAACCTTGATTGTAATTAAGGACCAATAAATCTGAACCAGTTTATTGTCATTTATCCAGTATGACTAAATACATTTTAAATAAAGCTTGTCGAGGAGTAAATAGCAAGTTCGCAAATGGATTATCGATGAAACATATTTTAAACAAAAGGATTAAGTTGATACATATACATTTAAATCCATAATTTATTATAGTTAATTACTTTTTAAATTTAAAACAAATTGTTTGAGTTTGTGGGATCTAACTGCAAATTTGTTTTTAAAATACTTTCCATTTGGAACCGTTTGGGGTAAAAAAATGAGCTAGTAAAGTGACCAAGCTAGTAGCTTTTTATAGCTGAAAAAATGTATATTATATTTCATTTCTTCGTTTTGAATGAAAAAATCTCATATACTATAGTTAATTATTATTAAAAATGGACCAAAAATGTATAATTTATTTTAATAAATAGGGATGAAATTGCTATAGATACATTAGAGTTGGTTTTGACCCCGCGTCCTATTAGCCATTCGGGATTTAGGCTTATATACTAACTACCGCGCTAAGGGTTTAGGGGTAGGGAAGGTAATATTTAAATGCAGTGTACTAGCATTTTCATGGATGAAGAGGGGGAAACCATTTTGTACAAACTATCCTTAGTACACCTGACCGAGATTCAAACCTTAACCTCCCCGTCACCATCAGCCTACTCTACTGCGGAAGTAGTGCCTTAGACCATGCGGTCACAAAACGTTGCTCGCATTAAAGTTAAGTATATTATAATAGTACCATTACGATTAAAAATATTAGTATCATCAAAGATGGATTTTTGAAAAGATACTTTGAAAAAATGATTTTATCTTTTCCAATTTGAAACCATTTTCTATTTTTCTTGTCTGTTTCAAAAGAATGATAAAACCTTTACAAGATTAAACCATATACGAATAAAAATCCTCAAAATGGTCAATGGGGCAAGGTTTTCAAACAATAGCTGTAGTTAATATAACAGAAAACATATTGTTCAATTTAGATTTTTTTTTAACTTAGATATTGTAATTATATTGATTTAATGAAGTATGAGTCAACTTATTTTTTATGTATAGTACAATTACACATTTCATCGACTATCCATTTGCGAACATGTCACTGACTGGCCCGCAATGTTTTGAAAATCAATGGATTCGGCCATATGTTATGCTATTTTACATGTTATTAAAATTAATTGGATACATAAGTAGTTGTTAAGGATTTAAAATAAAAAAATTATTATGAAAACAATTTAGTTATAGTGAGACCAGATAGTTGTTCAACAACACTAATATATTTTATAATGTCGTATATCTTATGTGTTACCTAATTTCTTTGTACATAAAGTCCTTGCATCATAATTACTAGTTCTCCCATTTAGCTCGTACCCAATTAGCAGCTCTGTAGTAAAATGCAAGCTTGTTAAATTATTTAACTACCACACTTAACCAGTTTATAAACGCCACCTCTTGCCAACAACGTGACTAAACGGATATCCCTGAAGTATGAAATTCAGAGACCTCCTTCGAACGGGCCTTCCCGGAAATGTTAAGGGTTGAAAAGGACGTGTGTAGCCGTCATCATTTAAGGACGTGCCCCATCTCCTACGTCCTGTACGATACTGTGACGACTTTTTTTTTACCCTAAAGGACCGACGTGATATTGCGGGGTGAGGAGGGGAGGGGGGATAAATGTGAAAGTTTGATGCCCTGGAATTCACCTCCTGGCTTGTTGAGCACAAAGTTGAATTTTTTTGCGGATGGTCGGACAGGTCACCAGATAAGTTAAGCCAAGGGACTCCCTATGAGGGAATAATACAGTATGGAGTGCTGGAAAAGAACATAAATATACTTTATACTTTGCAACAGAAAAGCATCCCTTGAATAGGGTACCTGGGTTTGTGAAAAACTAATTCAGCCCACCATGTGAAATATCGTTTAGATTCTACGAAGAAATTATATAGTACATAGACCCATACTAGTTAAATTATAGTAGCACGAGAGGAGTAGAAGAATCTCATTACACAGGAGTTAAATGTAATCAAAATATTATTAGCATTTTCTAATCAAAGAATTATTGATGTGAAACATTTGTTTTATGATATTCGTTTGCTTAACGTATTATTTTTCTCTCCTAATTAGTTTTGAAAAAATTTCTTTTATGTGTTTTTGAATTTGATATAACTTAATTGAATGGATTAATTTCAACTAAATATTAAATACACTCAAACAAATATTTAAATTCTTTCAGGTGTATTTTAAGGATGATATGTTTTCTCATTTTACGAAAGGTCACCGACTTGGGTCAGTGAGAAATTATTGGTTGCTCTCAGGCGAAACGGCTTAAAATACAATAGTTTTGGTCGTTTTCTGTATCTAATTATCTAGTTTAACTAAGCTTGACTTTCACATACAAAACACTCTTTGTCATGCTATTATGAAAAAAAGGGTATAAAGAAAGCTAAGAAACTTCTTACCTCAAGCTCACTGGAATATCTCAAATATCTTACACTTTTCTAATGTGAACCTATCTAAAAATTACTGTATTTGTTATAGAAATCCTGAGTCAAGGGTCCGTTTTAACAAACCCTAGTAAAATAGTTTTGCAAATATGCTTTAAATATCGTTGAAAATGATCTAGTTTCACAAATGTACCCTTTTACTCTACTAATATAAATGAACTCGTTGTTTAGGGAAAAAAAGCCCTGTTGGAATTATTTAAAATAATGCATTGTATAATTAAATTTTTCGTTATAGCTGAAAAACTTCGTGGAAATTTCTCTCTTACCAACGTAATATCCAACATTATTTTATAGAAGAAAAAAACTAGATACATTTTTATATTTTCAAAATATTAACGTTTTAAAAGAAATATTTTAAAGATTATTTCACACATTCTACATGGATAGTATTATATTATTTAAACTGATTGGCTATTTATGGTACTTCAAGACGGTAACTACGGTCAAACTCGAAAACTGTTGGCCTCTTCTAACTAAAACTAAAAACCAATAAACTAACTCATTTTACAGATATAGACCTATGCTTGGAAACTTATTAATTCAATTTGGATAAATAATTCACGTCTTAAATTTACACAATGTAATGAATAATAAAAGCGAATAACTGTCATTCAATATTTTTCTATGTCCCTCTTGTTTTTTCGTTTTTTTTACTGGGTATGTTTACTTAACACGCTCTTTATTGATTTAAAGTAATGAATTAAAATAAAATGTGACCTATAATGCAACTAAGCTAACAGTCTAAGAGGCTTGATCCGGTAGTCTTGTTCATATCATATACACAGAGTTTGCGAGTGTGTTCTTTAATTTTGATTTATACTTTAAATGTAAACACCTATTTACAATGGGGACTGTCTAACAATTAAATGATTAACAATATTATCTAGTAACCAACTAAATAGAAACATCTCTGCATGTGAAACCAGAGCTAAGAACATAATGGTTAGCTTTCATCTCCTATCCTGTTATCTAATTTCACACTTGTCAGTGCCTATCTCGTCACACAGCGCGTATTGAACAGTGCATACACAGAGGAACGTGTTAATCAAAAGGAGCACAGATATCGGAGGAGAGGAAGCAACTTTTCAAATTGTCTTCACACAAAATAATTGTTAATATCCTTAAGAGTTTATTATATTAGATATATAGGCTAATTGGTTCATTCAGTAAACAAGTAGGGTGAAAGTTAATTCAGCGGTTGAGAGTGATTTACGAGAAGCCAAACTATAATCAAATACATATTATTTTATATAATTCAATGAAATAACTGTCGTTCATCCAGATAGTTTATATTATAATATAATTTCCTAATGTGCATCTACAACAGCCAAAGCCCTGTAAGAACTAGATATCATAAACTTTGCCCACTTATATCATCAAACACGGGACAGAGCCTAATGGAGACGACATTTTGTTTTTACATTTTTTTTGGTGAGAATTAAAGTAGCTCAGTTCACCCTCACACTATCAAATATTTTTTTAGCTACTAGTCTTACCACCCTTTAAGGTTATACGCTTGTATTATCTCTTACGTAATAACTGATATATATATATATATATATATATATATATATATATATATATATATATATATATATATATAGAGAGAGAGAGAGAGAGAGAGAAAATGCATCGTAATATTAGTATCACAAAGCTAAGTGCAAAAATGTATTAACGAAAGTCATTAAGATCACTAGGTTTGAATATCTGCCATGTGTATTGAGATAGGTGTTTAGTAAATGTATTTATCCTTTCCCTTCACTCAAATTCAGATGAAATTCTCTTGAATTTTACCTTCTTCAACCCTACTTCGTAGCAGTAATTAATCATGGATAGCCAAATGGAGAACCAAATATGATACAAATTATTTACACCTATGTTAATGTAGCTCAGGGTTCAGAACATTCTTGTAAATGGATAAGTGGTAGCTATATTTTAGGTTTTACGGGACAAGTGGAAAACTTGAGAATATCTATATATGAACACCTACTTAGATAACAAGTAAAAAAACTAGTTTTAACAATGTTATATAACAAAATTCAATAGTAATATTAAGAAGCGGACTACAGTGATTTTAAATATTATTATTATAATAATTAGGTGTTTTGTCTTACGACAGGCCCATACCTTTTGTCAGTTAAACTTAGACCTCCAATGCGCCCTGTCCTCTACCTCCTCATTCAGTTCCCAGAATTTGATATACAGTTCTATTAATTAAAATAATGGAATTGCGTTTTTTAAGATAACATTTCAACAAATCGGGGTTCAAAGTTAGTATTCTCTTTCATAAAAATAGATTGCAAATGTTCATCTATTAATGCTGATATGTTTTGTGATTTTACGTATTTCATTTTTCAAAATATCTTTTGATAAAGGTAGGTGCTGCCAATTACAAATATAAAACTCCTAACATATTATCTTATTTGACCATATTTATTGCTTGGAATAGATTTATAGAATTATGTTGAATTCTTTTCTTAAAATTTTCCTTTTAGCATGTCAACACAGTGCGGACTAACACTTTCAAGGCAATGGTAGGTAGGAATTTTTTTACTGTACATTCAAATGGATTTTGAAATATGGAAATGCCACCTACACTTTCATCAATATCTGGTAAAAGCTGCTAGAGCTGAAGTTTGGACTAAGAAAATATATCCACTACAAATTTATGTGGGAGTTAAGATTTCACTTCTTTTAATTTTTGACAGCACAGGCAATGCACAAAGCAGATTGAAATGATTTGTAGCTCAATCAACGCCAGTTGTCGTAGATATGACTTAACTGCGGTATAGGTCTCACATTAAACCTTTGTTTTGCCTTGTAGTTTTAAGTTGAGTCCACTAAGAGATCCAATTACATCTTCAGCAAAAGTTAATTTTACAAAGTTATTCAGTGTTTTATAATAGTGGATGAGGGAGGTATTTCTCGTTGAGAAAAATTTCAATCTCTCCTCTTAGTTAAAAAAGATGTCATTAAAACTTTACCACTGTTGAGCCATCAAACTGGTATGTGTTAAGGCTAGTCAGAATATTCAGATTCAATTTCTGACCAAAATTCACAGAACTGACGATGGTTAAGGCCACAGGAACGAATGAAGCTCACCGTTGACACAACTGGTTCAAGAACACATGAAATATTCAAATATCTCCCACAAAGTACCTTCTGGTGAAACATACAATACATAACCACAGTCATTAAACACCTTGCAAATTTTCACAAGCCTTCTAAATGTATTCAACTAAGCAATCTCTGTTGCACACACATTTTAACCACTATCAGTTGTGACACATTTTAGCTGAATCCACTTCACATTGGATTTTGTTAATATTTTCTTAATATCCATTAAAATATTTTCGCCTGTGGTTATTCTACGAAAACTAGTCATATAATCTAATTTTTAAATCACTTCAGACTCAGCATTGACTCTTAGAATAAATAGCAGCAACTGAGCTGTGTCAATAACGTATGTCTACTAATCAAGAGCCAAGGAAAACCACTCGAAATCATTTGCCTTGTCATTTAATTGGCTCTTGATGTTGCTACCAATGTGCTCAACAGTGATTGAGAAGCTTTAAGAACGCTACATACTGTATTTCTCGCAACTACTCAAATAGGCAGTCAGCCATTCTATTATAGAGTGCACTTTGAAATTATAAAGAATTTGAAAACGTGTGAAATCCATTCTTAGCTCGTGGGCCGTAAAAAAAATGTGGTGGGCCAGATTTGACTCGTGGGACGTATTTTGCCTACCCCTGATGAATAAGCTTGAAAGTCACATCACATTTATTTATTTACAGGGCAGCAACGTTTATATTTCAAACCCCATAAGAACCCCAGCAAATACTTTTTTAATTAATATAAATATGAGAGTGATGTGTTTTCATTAGAAATAATTCATAATGGTCTAACATATGGCAGCACTAGCTCAATTTTAGTTAAAATTGGTTCACCCCCCTCCCACATTTTTTTTATCCCTTTACCCACCATTTGACAACGTTTTCGCTCACGCAGATGTGTCAACATAAATTTTGTAAAAATAGCGTGCGTAGTAAGTAAACGAATAAATTTATCGATATCATCTTAAAGTCTGGCTTAGAAATTTACGATATAATTTTACTTTTAATTTGTTGACTTTACCCCTCATACCACAAACACAAGCTACAGATCAAAAATAAACTGGATGCAAAGCATGTCTTATGACAAATTTATATATTGCAAGACACAATAGTTTGTTTACAGTACAATTTGAGCCAGAAAATTGTGAAGTGAAAGCCGTCTCTTGACATATTTTCTCAAACCGCGCCGTACTTATCCATCATAAGCGCTGAATAAATGAGGTAATTTCTGAAATGTAGAAGATCGTTTTTGGAGTGATACTTCCCTTATCCATATGATAGTCGTAAATAAGGGGAAATAAAGGAGTAAAATCAAATACATTTTCAAGAACAACAATATTTATATATCAAACCCCATAAAGCCTTTACATTTTTTTTAAGTTAACTCTAATATGGCAGGGGCATATTTTTAAACATAGTCTAGATAGCATTAGAAAGGTCTCGTAATTGTATAACAGATGGCATAATTAATTCAATTTCCGGAGTACTAGCAAGGGATATTCAAGAGCTTTTCCCAGAACCAATTATCACTTACACACACATGTGGGTTTATTTTCTAAGCTCTGACTGCGAGTAGCCTGGATGAGTAGTAAGACACTATGTAAAGTAAAAAAAAGCCTATGCCCTGTTTGAATTCCCACTAATAGCAGTTGTTGAAATTTTGACCACATTCAAAGCTTTTTTCGAGGCGCTATTTTGCTTCGAGCCAGACTGTTTTAGCGATATGATCCCTATAATTACTGACACCACCACAAAGCTGATTGGTCCGGTCGGACGACTGGTCCACTTAGGTTGTGGATGTGTGAATTAGGGCGTTGAAATCTAAAGTGGATAGATATCCGGTAATGTCAACCATATCACGGACAATGTTGTATAATTATTGTGCGATTGCTACCAGCCATGGATCCAGCATTATGTCTGCTTTCTGCGACCAGAACGGCTACTCCCCTAGAACTGATCTGTTAGCGTTTGTGGAGTTCAATTAGCTATCGGTTATTTGTTTGAGCTAGGGCCTAGCGGCTCTATCATCTTACAATCTTATTAAAAAATAATCTATCCCTCAATTTTATCCCTAATGATTATTTCTATTAGTTTAAAAATTGTTACGAACTCTATTTTCACAAATATTGATATATAAATTCTGTTTAGCCGTTACTTTTGAAAGCTATTACCAAACCGATAAAATAACTCTATTAATATAGTAAAAGATTGCCAATAAAAACTATAAAATGTATATTTGTATTTTATAAGAAGCATTACAAACGTCCATTCGTAATATATTATCTTGAACATAGCCCCGAGCATATTTTAAATTAGTATTTTTTCACATATATAACCATTAATACACACTTCTTGAAACAGTTAATTTGATTCTGATGAAATAAATTTTACTCGCAAAACATTTTTAAAGGCTACAGTAAATAATGTTACTTTATCAATAGAAGAAACTCCATTTTCATAGCTCTTGGATTAGATGCAGGGTACTTTATAAATGAGTCAGTTTTAACAGTACTATTGAAACATGTATGTATTACATATATATATATATACATATATATATATATTTTTACATTAAAAGTTTTAGTTGGAGTTAATTTACAATGTCCACTAAATAAAATTAGAAAATGTTGATTGGTGATATTTATTGTTTTGTTAGTAAATAGTAGGTAGTATATTTTATAGCTTGTAATGTTTGTCTAAGTGGGCTATATTTTTAAATTGTTGGAAGGGAAGTAAAGCAGTTTTACCATGTCAATTGTTGAATGTAAAAGAGCTCTGGGAAGTGAAAAACATTTTGCGGCAAAAACTATAGGATATTTCACTCTCATTCATAGAAATTTTCGTGTGCTGATATTAGTAGTTTCAAAAGGTGCGCGTTAAGTATCATAAATAAATGAAAGAGAATAGTTTAGAGTGCCATTGACTACACTAAACGCGAGTAAGCTAGGTTCTAATCTTACTAAGACGTATCATAGAATCGCTCAAGGGTAAATACTAGTCTGGGAAACCTTGGGCGAATCAGTTTGTTTCTATGACTGGCCCGTAACGTTTCCCCCACTCCTCTCATCCCCACACCCCACCCTTACACACACTCACCCCCAAGGGAGGGGCTTCAAAGAGGTGCTACCCGAGTAATCTCTTTCATCCTAAACCGATAGGTTCTCCGTCGCAGTGTGGCAAACTTTTCAAGAAAATCCTCCTTTTAGAACCCACATTGTTGATGTGAAGCACTTTGTTATAGCGCCATGCCATTTACTGACCAATTTTCATAGTAAGGGTCTTATCCGACACCAAGAAATGTCACTAGATATACGCTCACATATAATCGTGTGATCTGCAGTTGTCACATTTGATAGATATTATCAAAATCTATCAATTAACACTTAATTTATTATAAAATGCTATCAATGCTTATTACAAAATGTGTTTTTTTATTTACTAAAAAGGTTTTTCTTATGAAAATTGTACCGTATTACCGTGTTCCATTCATGAAATAGTATTGGTTTTATCTTTATTGATTTCTGTTGGACGAAGATGACCACAACTACTAAGATTGCAGTTTAAAAACTGAACCAGTTTAATTTACTCACTCTTTTTTTGTTGCATTCCATCTTACTACTCGTTTTGGACACCTGAATTTAATCACGATAGTTAGATGGGGGTGAGCAAGGGATAATTTATAGGAAATGTACGAACATTTACAGTAAAGAAAAGTTGGAAATAATTTAGGGGAATCAACCTTTTAACTCCTTGATGGGATTCAAACCCAGGCTTATTGACATCAGTTAACCTGACCAGACAAGAATAATATTTAGTCTAAAGGTGTGTACAGAAAGAAAGCATGCTGCCTGCTTACCGATTTCTAGCGCCAGTCAACGATGAAGTCCAGCGCGTCTAGGTGTACACGGATGAAAGCCTAAAAACCTGCAAGTTGTCGCTAGCTATTTCCATAGTTAAGATGCCCAGTTAATTCATCATCCGATTAACAATTTTTACTACTTGACAGTGTTGATTCAAAACCCAGCAAAGATTATTTGAGTCAAGGATAACTGGAAGTCAAGTTCTGATATCATCATCTGTTCTAATTTGAATCAATTAGTAGGCCTACTATGCCATTACTACTAAAATGTGTTGTCCTTAACTTTAACAATATAAGTACACATATTTAGGAAAATACAATTTATTGAAGTTTACACGTTTTCTTAAGCTGAATCTATATTGTTATACACTATTATATCACTATGCTAGTTATCGCTAGATTGAGACTTACATTTCATATGTTCGAACGTAACTGTGGGTATGTTTTACTTATTGGTGTTTAGTGTTTGTTTAATAAACGTATATTATTATTATTTCTATTATTATTAGATACTGTCTTTAAAAAAATACAAATCATTGAATGATTTGAAAAAAAAAATTGCATCTTATAACTGATGCAGCGACGTTAGTAGAACCAAGCTGTAAATATTTTATGAGATGTGGTTTTATCTACACTTTCTCCTCCTCACATAACGCTACAGCCAATCAAATATTCATGATATAACACCCCAACCATGTTGCCACCTGCGACGTACCCAAAAAAAAACACACACACTCATAAAAAAAACTCTTTTCCTCCTCTCATTGTTTGGTTGTAGAGCATACCAGTCGTAAGGATGTACAGAGGGTGGGAATAGGGTGGAAGGGAGGTATCCTTGATGGATTACACCAGCCTGCAGCACAACACAAGGAGGGGTAGGTAGCAGGAGTTGGTCGTGTAGGAGGGGAAGAACTTAAATTACATTCCACATGATTTACAGGCCAGGACAAACCACGTGGGACATGTCAGACAGGGCCGGTCTACTACACAAGTGTCACACGGACTTTCGGTTTTCAACTATATGAGGTTGGAAAATGCTAGGGGTTGAGATGTAAGGGGTTGTTTTGCCTTTTGCTGCTACATAGCTCACATCATTGTGTGTGATGTGGTCACTGAGCTATGATGTGTGGAATTCTGTCGCTAGTGTGTGTATTTGTGAACACAGAGGATAAATGGAGAAGTTTCCTTATTGACTTCACTTGTGGGAAGACATGAGCTTGGCAAAGTGAAACCACTTCGTGGGCTGAGACAACTACAACACTAATAGTGAATGTGTTTATTCACCTTGTAAGTCTATCATTTTACTTTTTATAAGTGTACAGGCGTCAACCTTCCCTGGGTTTTGATTAATAGGTGACGGAAAGTTTGGGGTTCCTGTCCTGCCAGATTTAATAATAGGTGACGGAGAGTTTGAGGATCCTGTCCTGCCAGATTTAATAATAGGTGATGGGGAGTTTGGAGTTCCTGTCCTGCCAGATTCATTAATAGGTGCCGGGGAGTTTGGGGTTCTTGTCCTGCCAGATTCATTAATAGGTGACGAAGAGTTTGGGGTTCCTATCATGCCAGATTTAATAATAGGTGACGGGAAGTTTGAGGTTTCTGTCCTGCCAGATGCATTAATAGGTGATGGAAAGTTTGGGGCTCCTGTCCTGCCAGATTTAATAATAGGTGACGGAGAGTTTGAGGATCCTGTCCTGCCAGATTCATTAATAGGTGACGGGGAGTTTGGGATTCTTGTCCTGCCAGATTCATTAATAGGTGACGGGGAGTTTGAGGTTCCTGTCCTGCCAGATTAATTAAAGGTGTTCTTTCCAAAATTACTCAACACCTTACCCCAAACAAATTCGGGTACATTTTCTTTAATTATTATTTCCTAATATTACAAGAATGATTAAAATATAAGTAGCCTGGATGTGCAGTAAGATACAGTAGATATCTTTTTTACCACTATCATTTTGTTTGTATTCATTATAAATAAAACTGTTCGGTAACATCGTTAGGAGGAACTTTCTACTGTTTGTCTTCTTAGTGTTACACCCTCTCTACTACTCGTTACTACCCCGACCATTATAAGGTAATAAAGGGAGAGGATATAAACTAACATACAAAAAAATGGAAATTGTAAAAATATGTAAATTCAACAAAGAGTAGTTTTATTCAATTAATGACAATAGCGCAGATGACAATAAATGGTCTCATTATATCATAATGAGTTCTGTTGGAAATCATACTTGAAGTAAACAACTTTACAAATTTTAGTTGTGCAAGCATTTAAACAAAAGGAAACATGATATCCATCACAAAATTGATAGACCAGTCTATATGAGACAATACTACAGGGTAACTATTTATATGTGATACAAAAATTATAAGGGCCTAATGGGCACCTTTATATGGTTCCAAAGGTTTCGTAATGCACAGAAAACGATATTTAATATATAAAGAAAATTAAATGTTGACGACTACATTACAGAGTTTACATAAACGTGAGAGCTTGACTACCAGACATAAGCCAAACACCCACGGGACTACTCGATCTGACAGAGAATATGGGACACACAGTTCCCAAAATAA
>CABFVX010004840.1:0-15426 GCA_902151425.1 Timema shepardi
TGGTGCCTCTTGTCTCATGCTCCCACAACGCTCTAAAACTCCAACACCTCAATCCTAAATTAGCATAAATTAATTAATTAATAATTTAAAGGCCGTCAGGAGAGGTTCGGGCCTTGCGACGAAGGAACCAATGCTCATTCAACATAATACAACACTAGCTAGAGGTTCTAAGCAATGAATATGAACTCCAACACCTCTATCCTACTAATTAATTAATTAACAATAATTAATAATTAATCAGCATGAACCAACATGTCAGAGTTGCTCGGCCAGGGAGGGGGAGGAGGAGGGGGGAAATTAGGTTAGGGGTGGGGGAAAAGTAGGTCAGGGGGTGGGGAAGGAGGAATAACGGTAAAAATCACAATACTATCTCGAGTGGGCTGGTCAATCCCCCCCACTACTCACACGATTCAGTGGCTAAATATTCTAAGGCGTCACTCTCATGTTAGACTGGCCTGCTGAAGATGGAGATATCGGGTTCAAATTCTGGTCAGGTCTACTGAGGGTATATTTTTCTAAATGGTTTACCACTCTCCTTCCAAGCAAATTCAGCTAGATCAACTCTAAAATGATTCGTATCTCATTACGTACCCATTAGAGCAATTATCATAGATGATTATAATCTGAAGAGGTATTAAGATGTAGATATATATTCATGATGTTCCATACGTTAAAAATAACCTCTATTCTACGGATTAATTCAAAATATACTATATCAGGTCTGAGAGGAAATGTCACTATTTCGTATAGCGTCAAGGATATGACAATACACAAAATGATTCGTGATAATAACAAATTTTGCTGTACAGGATGAAATTAGCATTATACTTTTGCAGGATATGAGGTAAAGAAGGTTATTAAACTTCTATTCAAATGTGAAAGAAGAATATTCAAACTGTGGTAACTATTAGTTCCGCCTGTTTGGTGTACAATTAATGTGAGTATCAAGAAACAGCCAATTGACGTCATAGTTTTGTTTGTAGGCGATTAACGATTGTTTTGCGATAAACACGTGAAACATGAGTAACCATCTATTTTGTTTTTCACTCTCCCCAAATCCCAAATAATAGAATAAAAACAAGTGAATAGTTTTTGCGTGTAACCCGAGCGGGTAGTAGAAAATGATTTTTTTTTTATTAACGCTGCGTCTTACTAACCGTTCGGGTTATACGTACGTAACTACGCTGATGTGTTTGGAATGAATAAGGATGAATTTAGAGGAAGTGTGCAAACCCTTCCTTCACCTCTGACAAGACTTGTATTAATCACAACTTGTGAATGTGGGGAATTCCAGGCCTCCAACGTGGTTCGAATCCCACGTTAAACTGTAGGTCCTTCATTTCATCTCACAATCACCCTACCATTACACATTAGCGTAAGTGTGTATAGCCCAAACGGGTAGTAAGACGCGGTGCTAATAATATTGATAATAATAATAATAAGAATAATAATAATAATAATAATAATAGAGGAAGTGTACACTCATTTACAGGAAAGTGGGGGGCAAGGGGGAAAAAAAGGAAAACTTTTAGGGACAAACACACTTAGCACATCCGACCGGAATTCAAAATATTTATCACCCTTTCAAAAGCAATCTTGTCATTGGTGAGAATGATACTTTAGAGCATGCGGCTATTGGAGTGGGTGATTCTTTAGTCCAGTTTTAATAATAGAGCATGATATAGACCTACTGAATAGCACTGGTGGCATGTGGACTCAAATATCATTCTCGTATAATCTAGTTGCCTGGTGAACGTAAACATATTGAGATTCAAAATTCGGCCAGGTGTACTGAGCTGATTATTTTAGCAATGGTTTCTCCACTCTCCCTCCACGAAAATTCGGTAGCATCTCCTTTTAATTCTACCTTTCCTCATTCCTTACCTGGTAGCTTAAATGATACCTATTTATAATTTATTTAATAGCCCCCATGTTTCTTATTTCACCTTTGTTGAATTTTACTATCTAATTAAAAAAATCTTTTGTTAAGACGTAAGCGTATATTTATATTTCCCTTACGAAGATTTTACGAAGTTTTACTTTTTATTTGTAAGGTGCTAATTAGCTCATTGTGTCGATCAACAATTAAACTCTTATACTACAAATAATAATAATATTGATAATAATAGTAATAATAATAAGATGCAGAGCATGCAAACAAATTCCTAACTAGTTATATAAAAGATTGACGTAGTGGAAAATACTGATACGCCTTTACTTCCGACCTGCCCGCGTAGCATAGATGCGAAACAAGTCACATAAGTACCTGCACTCTAAAATGCTTTGCGTCTTGGATTTTTCAATAAGGGCCCGTCCAAAAACTACATAACGCTAATTTTGTTTTCTTTTTACACACACCCCCCTTGCCAGATATTGTCACAATTCTGAAAACTTTCATTCTAATATTACGTCACAATATCCCCACGCAGTCTATTTAAATAGTTATTTTAATTTGATTTAATTTTATTGAAATGTGTTCACCAAGCTTGACGATTGAAGCCGAAGATTCAATAGTTGTTTGTTTATACGTATACGCAGTCGGATTAATTAACACAGAACGTTGCCCGATGCGCTTAATTATAATGTAACGTCGTGGTTCATCTGTCTTCCCCTCTTCCCCCTCATCAAGCTTGGTCACCCCAAGCCCTACTCCTTCCCCCTCCTGAAAAGCTTACTTAGTTTATGGGCAGCCCCTAAGTCCTGTGAAGTTACTTTTAATGATCCGAAGGTACAAAGTTTCGGAAATGTTAGTTCAACGATTGAGTTAAATCTTAAACAATACAATAGGCCTATACTATAAGATTCACTGACCCAAAATAAGTGTATTCATCTAACGTTAATTCTATGGTTTCTCAAAGCTGCACTAACAAATTTAAATTATTTTTTAGCATTTTATTGTTGGTGGTAGAACTAACGTGATATGAAATTAACAGGACTTAACTATTTAAAAAAACACTAAACACTAGTGGGGACATTCCAAAATATATTTGCTGTTTCATAAAAAAAAACACACTCAATAGTTTTAGGGTTTTGGTAGAAAAACTTCAATAAAAACACAATAGTATTTGATATAACTATTAAAATACCTTGGAAGGTTTCTTTTTGTTATAGAATCGTAAATTTTAAGTTAATAAACCACAGAAAGTTTTTCACAAAATAAATAATACGTTCATTAAAAGTGGTAGGCACAGCCTTAAAAGATTACTTTAATTGATAGTGATTAGATAGGATTTTTAAAATAGCATGAAGAGAAAAGGATGTTAAAATTGCAACCGGCTCAATATTACTGGGTATAAGTAATTTTGACTATCTGGATTGGACCTGGTTGCTGCAAATTTAGATTGTGGAGTTTCTAGTATACTTTATGTAGGTCTAATAAACATCAACAAGGTAATGGTACTCGAATTTCTGTTAGGATCCGAGAAGGAAAAGTTAAATTGTGGTCCTTAACCTGTCAAGTGTCGTATTTATATATATTTAGTTCTTATACAGCATCAATAGTATAGCGCCTCCTAGAGACCAGCAGTAAGAAGATCATTCAGGAATGCTACGTATATACATTGGAACTATATCTGGGGAAATATATCATGTGAGGTTGGTGTACCAAATGTTGTGATCTATGGATCGATTCCAAAGTGTTATTGAATTTGTGCACCAAATTTGTTCAATGTTTGGCAAGACATAATAATGTGTACAGTTTCCCCCAATGAAAAGTAACCAAACACCCGTGGGGTCATGGCTTATAGACAGTCAAAATGTCATCAATTTCAAAGTCTACTTCAGCACATGATATAAAAGCTAACATTCACAAAAAAAATTATTTAAATAAAATGTTTCGAATTACTGGTAGAAAAAAATTATATATGTTGAGTCTTATTATATTTGTTAGTGATCTAATATAAATCTACTTTATGTTAGGTACTATTTTTTTTAGCACCACGTCTTACAAACCTTTCGGGTTATAATCCAGGGTGCTAACTACACTAAAGTGTTAGTGACTAGTAGAGCTTACTTTAGAGGAACTGTACCCAGATTTGCGTGGAAGGATAGTGTAAAACCAAGCAGTAAAATACCTGCCTGAATTTAAACCTGATCTACCCGTCATTGGAAGTACAATCTATAATGAGAGTAACGTGTTAGACCATGCGGCCACCGAAGCGGTTTAGGTACTAGGTTGAAATTAATTTTACTTAATAATAACCTTAGTTTTTTTTTAAATGAGGCAGCCTCAGTGTTTTTAAGTTTCATGTCAGTCTCGCGTTCAAATGAGTTTGACATGCCTTATATGGATGGTCTCTACTGATAAGCTTGTTGCAGGTCCTTTTTTAATAAATTGGGGGTACCTATCGTGAACTGTCCAAACACACTGGCTATTTTTTTAAAGGCCTACAAACTTACTTAAAACTAGGGCTGTGCCGATTCCGATACTCGATTCCTCGATATCCTTGATACCCCTGGTATCGACTAGCATAGCAATAATCGATACTATACGCTAAAATTCTCGATACCACTCTTCAATATTCAACACGGTTGACTCCTCAAACGGTTGATTTTGAACGTCAGTGGCTAAACATTAGTTACTAGTAGTTTTGCTTTTATTCTTGTTATAATTTGTTTAATAGGTGACCTGGTGATTCAGGGGTAAGGTGTCAGACTTCTATGCTGGCGGCCGGGGTTCAATCCCAGATCCCGGCAAAGATTTATCTGATTACCAAACCCTTCCTTCACCTCTGACAAGACATCTTGTGAATGTGAGGAATGCCAGGTCTCCACCGTGGTTCGGATTCCACGTTAAACTGTAGGTCCTTCATTTCATCTCACAATCACCCTACCATTACANCCCGAACGGGTAGTAAGACGTGGTGCTAATAATAATAATAATAATAATAATAATAATAATAATAATAATAATAATAATAATAATTTGTTTAAATAGCCGGATTAACTAGTTTCAATATTTTGACATACGGAAACTTTTTTTTTCTCTTTTGAACTAGTTTCTATGTTTACAAAATGAGAAATTATTTAATTTCATGTTGAGTTGTATCGAATAGGGTATCGAGTATCGAGGAAATTAATTGATAGTATCGAGCAAGGTACCGGAATCGAGAAAAGTAGGTATCGACTCACCACTACTTAAAATAGAACAGTTTACTTAAAACTCTACAGCCAGTTACGGTGTATAGATTTTTACTAACTTAGTTATTATGACCACAAACTCGTTTGCCAAAATAGAAACAACCTGGTAAGAAACGGCCACCAGTATCCTATCTCCTGGTGGTTGGTCAGTCCATCTACACAGCCACGTGTCTTGCAAACGAGTCTGGTATATCTGAACAACCATGTGTCCTGCAAATGAGTCTGGTATATCTGAAACAGCCACGTGTCCTGCAAACGAGTCTGGTATATCTGAACAAACATGTGTTCTGCAAACGAGTATATCCGAGGCAGCCACGTGTCCTGCAAACGAGTATATCTGAAACAGCCACGTGTCCTGCGAACGAGTCTGGTATATCTGAGACAGCCACGTGTCCTGCAAAAGAATCTGGTATATCTGAAACAGCCACGTGTTCTGCAAAAGAGTCGGGTATATCTGAAACAACCACGTGTCCTGCGAACGACTCTGGTATATCTGAAACAGCCACGTGTCCTGCAAACGAGTCTGGTATATCTGAGACAGCCACGTGTCCTGCAAAAGAGTCTGGTATATCTGAGACAGCCACGTGTCCTGAAAAAAAGTCTGGTATATCTGAGACAGCCACGTGTCCTGCAAACGAGTATATCTGAGACAGCCACGTGTCCTGCAAACGAGTATAATCTGAGACAGCCACGTGTCCTGCAAACGAGTCTGGTATATCTGAAACAGCCACGTGTTCTGCGAACGACTCTGGTATATCTGAAACAGCCACGTGTCCTGCAAACGAGTGGTATATCTGAAACAACCATGTGTCCTGCAAACGAGTCTGGTATATCTGAGACAGCCACATGTCCTGCAAACGAGTCTAGTATATCTTAGACAGCCATGTGTCCTGCAAACGAGTCTGGTATATCTGAAACAGCCACGTATTCTGCAAAAGAGTCGGGTATATCTGAAATAGCCACGTGTCCTGCGAACGAGTCTGGTATATCTGAAACAGCCACGTGTCCTGCAAACGAGTCTGGTATATCTGAAACATCCACGTGTCCTGCAAACGAGTCTGGTATATCTGAGACAGCCACGTGTCCTGCAAACGAGTCTGGTATATCTGAAACATCCACGTATTCTGCAAAAGAGTCGGGTTAAACTGAAACAGCCACGTGTCCTGCGAACTAGTCTGGTATATCTGAAACAGCCACGTGTCCTGCAAACGAGTGGTATATCTGAAACAACCATGTGTCATGCAAACGAGTCTGGTATATCTGAGACAGACATGTGTCCTGCAAACGAGTCTGGTATATCTTAGACAGCCATGTGTCCTGCAAACGAGTCTGGTATGTCTTAAAGAGCCACGTATTCTGCAAAAGATTCGGGTATATCTGAAACAGCCACGTGTTCTGCGAACGAGTCTGGTATATCTGAAACAGCCCCATGTCCTGCAAACGAGTCTGGTATATCTGAAACATCCAGGTGTCCTGAAAACGAGCCTGGTATATCTGAGACAGCCACGTGTCCAGCAAACGATTCTGGTATATCTGAGACAGCCATGTGTCCTGCAAACGAGTATATCTGAGACAGCCACGTGTCCTGAAAATGAGTCTCGTATATCTGAAACAGCTACGTGTCCTGCAAAAGAGTCGGGTATATCTGAGACAGCCACGTGTCCTGCGTACGAGTCTGGTATATCTGAAACAGCCACGTGTCCTGCGAACGAGTCTGGTACATCTGAAGCAGCCACGTGTCCTGCAAACGAGTCTGGTATATCTGAAACATCTACGTGTCCTGCAAACGAGTCTGGTATATCTGAGACAGCTACGTGTCCTGCAAACGATTCTGGTATATCTGAGACAGCCATGTGTCCTGCAAACGAGTATATATGAGACAGCCCGTGTCCTGCAAACGAGTATATCTGAAACAGCCACGTGTCCTGCAAATGAGTCTGGTATATCTGAGACAGCCACGTGTCCTGCAAACGAGTCTAGTATATCTGAAACATCCACGTGTCCTGCGTACAAGTCTGGTATATCTGAAACAGCCACGTGTCCTGCGAACGAGTCTGGTATATCTGAAACAGCCACGTGTCCTAAAAACGAGTCTGGTATATCTGAACAACCATGTGCCTTGCAAACGAGTCTGGTATATCTGAGACAGCCACGTGTCCTGCAACAGAATCTGGTATATCTGAGAGCCACGTGTCCTGAAAAAGTGTCTGGTATATCTGAAACATCCACGTGTCCTGCAAACGAGTCTAGTATATCTGAGACAGCAACGTGCCCTGCAAACGAGTCTGGTATATCTGAGACAGTCACGTGTCCTGCAAACTAGTCTGGTTTATCTGAAACAGCCACGTGTCCTGCAAACGAGTCTGGTATATCTGAAACAGCCACGTATTCTGCGAACGAGTCTGGTATATCTGAACAACCATGTGTCCTGCAAACGAGTCTGGTATATCTGAGACAGCTACGTGTCCTGCAAACGAGTCTGGTATATCTGAGACAGCCACGTGTCCTGGAAACGAGTGGTATATCTGAAACAACCACGTGTCCTGCAAACGAGTCTGATATATCTGAGACAGCCACGTGTCCTGCAAACGAGTCTAGTATATCTTAGACAGCCATGTGTCCTGCAAACGAGTCTGGTATATCTGAAACAACCACGTATTCTGCAAAAGAGTCGGGTATATCTGAAACAGCCACGTGTCCTGCGAACGAGTCTGGTATATCTGAAACAGCCACGTGTCCTGCAAACGAATCTGGTATATCTGAGACAACCACGTGTCCTGCAAACGAGTCTGGTATTCTGAACAACCATGTGTCCTGCAAACGAGTCGGGTATATCTGAAACAGCCACGTGTCCTGCGAACGAGTCTGGTATATCTGAAACAGCCACGTGTCCTAAAAACGAGTCTGGTATATCATGAACAACCATGTGTCCTGCAAACGAGTCTGGTATATCTGAGACAGCCTTGTGTCTTGCAACAGAATCTGGTATATCTGAGACAACCACGTGTCCTGCAAACGAGTCTGGTATATCTGAAACATCCACGTATTCTGCAAAAGAGTCGGGTATATCTGAAACAGCCACGTGTCCTGCGAACTAGTCTGGTATATCTGAAACAGCCACGTGTCCTGCAAACGAGTGGTATATCTGAGACAGCAACGTGTCCTGCAAACGAGTCTGGTATATCTGAGACAGCCACGTGTCCTGCAATCTAGTCTGGTTTATCTGAAACAGCCACGTGTCCTGCAAACGAGTCTGGTATATCTGAAACAGCCACGTGTCCTGCAAACAAGTCTGGTATATCTGAGATAGCCACGTGTCCTGCAAACGAGTCCGGTATATCTGGGACAGCCACGTGTCCTGCAAACGAGTCCGGTATATCTGAGACAGTCACGTGTCCTGCAAACGAGTCTGGTTTATCTGAAACAGCCAATGTGTGGGAATATCCAATGAGTGCAGAGCAGCCGGTTTATCAAGTGTTGAGGAACCTTTCTTGGCAGGGTCTACCGGGAATAATATCCTGCAACTCTTTAATGTAATTAATATTAATATTAATATTTAGCACCGCGTCTTACTACCCGTTCCGGTTATACGCTTTAAGTACTAAATACTCTAATGGATTAGGATTTTGGAAGGTTGAATTAGAGGAAGTGAACCCGCATTTGAGTGGAGGGAGAGTGGAAAACCATTTAGGAAAACCCACCCCCAGTTCACCCGACCGAGATTCGAACCTCGATCTCCCCGTCCTCAGCAGTCGAGCTCAACACGACAAGCGCGTTAGCCAACTATGCCACCGATGCGGGTTCTCTAATGTAACTCTACGCCATTTATGGTGGGAGAGTTGATAACTGAGAGCCGGTAGAATGTTCTCTCTCGCAAACATTGTCTGAAAGTCACTAATATCAACATAGTCGGAAATAATTTGTATTTGCTCACTAGTACTATCGTATCCCATGTCATTTTTCAATTTAAAGAATGTATTAGGAAAAATTGTTCCTTGGAAAACTGCGCCTTCCCAGAAAAAAAGGAAAAATTGCACCCTCCTACTAATCATCACACCATTAGGTGTGAAAAGTACGTCCCACACACAGTTTTACACACTTATAAAACAAGTACGCCCAAAGAACCTAGCAAAGTGTTTGAAGAGTCTAGCCTGGATCCAAAATAATGGAGTAAAAGGTCGTCAATAATTAGTTTGGTAACTTCAATTTATACGTTGACATCAATTGCTTACAGATACACACTAATCTATATTTCATTGAAAACCCTAACATAAGCTAACCTAACCTAACCTAACCTAAACAAAAGGCAAAGAGACAGGTGTGAATAATCGATGTACCTCCTCAAGACCTCATAATGTGCGATGAGTCGATTTTAAATACCCACCTCCCTAAACAAAAGGATGCTATGAACCGATCGATCTACGCCGGGGAAAATTGCAAGGTCATGAGGAAAGTGAGAAAAGTGCGCCCACACGACCTTGTTAAAATTATTTAGGTGAGACAGTCAAATTCATGTGGGTGCACTTCTCCCACCTTTTAGTGTGATGATTCATGGGCGGGCGGGCGCAGTTTTCCCTTTTTTTCTGGGAAGGTGCAATTTTTCCCAGCGTAATTTTCCCTATACCTAAAGGGATATTTTAGTTTTATTAAAGGATTGTTTACACTAGAAGAGTCAGGTATAGTACTTATAGTTTTTTCACATTTCATAAGGGGGGCCCCAATGTACTCTCACATAAAATGTTATCGATCTAGTCTGGTCTCCCATTCATACCCAGGCTACATTCCATCCTTAACCAGAGCTACTCCAAAATAGGGCTTCAGCCCCTGCACTAGGTTCCAGGTATGTTCTAGTATATCACCTTTCTCTCTCGGAGCTCACCTGTTCCACCACCACCGCCTTTTCTTCCAGTCCTTCTGGCTCGTCCCACTCTCTGGGTCCCTGGTCATATCTGGACCTCTCTCCCAGGGCCCTGGTCATATCTGAACCTCTCTCCCAGGGCCCTGGAGTAGGGCCACTGCTAGAAGGCTTTACTTAGGCTCCCTGAATGTTATCCCTCAGCTGGACCAAAGTATCCGGATATTTCCTTTTTATTAGACCCTGGACCCTAGTCTAAGTCAGTATTTAAGTCCCCTTTCAGGCACTTTGGCTTGAAGATACCTTTCTGGTTATACCGTTTATCAATTTAAGACCAGATAGGTGATAAACAAAAAGTAATATAATATGGATATAGGTTGTATTAATATATTTAAACGCTAGTCTGACGCCTTAGTGTGTCTGCCTACTGAGTTAAGGGTATGAGGGTTATATTCTTGGCATGGCCTAAATAATTAGTAATAAATAACTTTTTATTAGCTGTCACCTACCTATACTCCAACCGTAGATGAGGAATAGTATGAATCCTGGAGGGAGGCATTAAAAGGAGGGGGGGGGGAGCAGTCGGTCGTTAAGTTGGAAATTTAGGATACTTGAGAAAAAGGTCAGTGTTTTTGCAATGTTTAAAGCAAAATTTTTTTGGAAAAAATAAATAAAATATTGCTTCAGTAGCCACATAAACTTTAATTTTCTACACATGGTGACCTCAACCGTTTTTGAATATTTGTCATGAGAATAATATAATTTGATGAAAAACTTTTTAAATGAAAAGAAAAAGTTATTTTCGTATTTTAAGATACGCTTTACAGATATTCAAAAACTATTGATTTCAGCGTGTGAAGAAAATCAAACTTTATTTTTCTAATGGAGAAATATTTTATTAAGTTTGGTCAAATAATTGTTTGCTATAATAACTGAAAAACTTACTTACTCTATGGCATTAGGAACTCAAAATTTCATTGCCGCACTTATAAAAGTCCCCCTCATTACACCGTATCCTTATCTTGAGATAGTTCTATCCATTCCACCTCATTACACCCTATCCCTATATTGAGCTAGTTCTACCCAGTTCACCTCATTACACCCTATCACTTTCAGATCCACTCTTATATTATCTTCTCATCTGCATCTAAGTCTTAGCATGGGTCTCTTCCCATTGGGATGATAAACTTTTAAAAATATTGCCAGTAAATACCCTGGACAAGGTTCTAGAATCTACCATTTGCACTGCATGTCGTACCCACCGTAATCTATGAGAATTGATTATCCTAACAAAGTCTTGTAATGATTACACGATATGTAACTCATTAGTATGGAATCTGTTCTACTCCCCAGTAGCCTCTTCCATTATTGGACTAAATATTTTCTTTAGCACCTTGTTTTCGAACACGCTAAATTAGTTTTTGTTATGTAAAATAAGATACTAAGTTTCACACCCACAGAGAACAACTGGTAAAACCATTGTTTTGTATATTCTGAGTATTACATTCCTTAGAACTAGGTGAGTTATCAACACTTTACTGACCGAGTAATAGCATGCATTTTCTGACTGTATTCTTTTCCTAATTTCCAATCTAATATCGTTATTGCTGTTTAAAATTGATATCAAATATTTAAAATCATTAACTCTGTCAAATCATATGTTATTTGCATTAATCTCTAAATTTTCCTCCCCAATTTGTGTCTGCTGTGTGATCATATACCTATTTTTTTCAACGTTTACTTCCAAACCTATTTCCTTACTAACCACTAATAAAATTTCTTCATTTCTTTATACAGCTTCCTTACTATTTCCCAACAAAGCTAAATCATCTGCATAACCTAATAGCTGCAATGTACCATTAAATGCTAACCTTTCCCTACTCTCTTCCACTACCCTAATAGCATGCTCTAAGGCTTTTTAAAATCTATGCATAGTTGATGAACCATATGTTGAATTCCCTATTTACTGAATCTGACCTTTTCTCGCGTACCCTTTCATCCGACTTTAAGAGGCCCGCTACCTCTTGTTGGTAATCCAATAAAATTATCTGATCACAGGTCCCTTCAAGAAAGTTGTGTTTCGGTGCCTTAAAGCAACAAAATAGTTATTCAGTCGATAAAATCTACAGTGCCAAACCAAATTAAAATCAGTACTAGGGATGATGAGTGACATTTTGCTGGATACAAGTCGTTAAATTATCAGGATATGGATCATTATGAATATAAATAATCACACTATCTGATTAATCAAGTATGAATATCTAGACATATGAATTATTCAAATCCTACTAATTATGGAGCATATTGAATTTTCGCTGGGATTCTTTGGATTTAAGGATGAACAGGATTCGTTTACATGCTTTACTTCCTACTTCCATTCAGGACTATTCACACATTTACGTAATGTGGTGTTGAGAGGGAGTGAAAGACCATTGAGGGGAAACTACCTTAGTACAGAAATTTAACTTATACTAAGGATGTTGATGCCTTAATAGATAAAAACTTATTTTGAAAAGCCTAGATCCATGACCTATTATTTTATTTTGAAAGGGCACATTCATTATTAATACTTTTTAATTGTTAAGACATAATAGTAAAATATTTGGTAAGTTTTCTGAAAATTAAATATAGATTTTTGCATTTCCATTCAAAATAGACAAATTTGTAAAAAAATAAAGGCAAATCATTGTTTTAACAATTGATTTTGCTGAAAGCTCTTCATTTAAAAAATAACCACATGATTTGCTAGAAAAAGTTAAACTATTGACCTTTGTTTGCTTGTAATAGAGGTAAGCGAAGGTCAATGTCATAACTCTTTCTAGAGAATCGCGTGGATTATCCTTCCATCTGCTTTACGTCATCACACTAGTATCTTATCATTAGCATTGCCAGTTAATATATAGTTAAATAGGTAGCTAATTATTTCAGTTAAATAAATGTTCGGATCTATCCTTTACTAAAGCTATTTTGAGATAATTCTTTAAATTGAAAAATGACACGGGAATCGAACCCGGAACCCTTGGCTGTACTAGCTCTAACCACTGAGATATGCAGAAATTGTCCCGTGTCCGTGATATGCGCATTGGTACAGTTGTCAATGTACATTTGGCAGGAAAAACCCAACTACCGAATCGCTGATGGCTGTGTTTTCTGATAGTTCGTGACCTTAATAAAATCACACATTTGTAGCCGGTGATTTCTGTATGTCCACCACACAGTGGCGTACTCTCTGGGTATGCTAATCCTGCACCGCATACCCAAAATGATATGAACTAGTTTTTCTGTTTAATTCAATGCTGTCTGTGTGAACTGTGTAAACACTAATGTTTAAATTGTTAATAAATATACATGTAATGAACTATTACTTTTAAAACTAACAATGGTTTATATTCCAAGAATACCGTGTTTTAAGTAATTCTTCTTCCAAAAGGTTCTACTTAGCACAATAGGAAACCCAGGGCTTGCTACTTGAAAAACGCAAGACAAGCTAGGGAGGCTCTAATGACCTTGCCTAATGTCTAGGGGGTGGCAACACATTCCTTTCCGGTCGCCCATAAGTAATTGGCCAATGAGCTCGGATTTTCACAACTCATGTCATGCTGTTCCTCTGAAGCAAGCTAAGCATTGTGCCAACTATTGAAAAAAGTTTAAAGATCACAATGTTTATTTATTAAGCTAATTTAGTACAGTTAAGTAAAAATATATAAAATAAATATTTAATTAATTGTAAAATAATAGTTATATGTAACAAGCTTTAAATTATACACTAATTAAATACATTGAGTTATGTTTAGGTATTCTAGTCGCATGTATTATTATGTATGTGCTAAACACATTTAAAAATTCTTTCAAATTTAGGAATTTCAACACTGATAGAGTGGTGAATGGGNGGGTAATACGGGTGATGAGGCTACTTTAACCGTTGTTGGCGGTAATTCTTGTTTTTATCTAGTAGAAAGGATCAAGGAGTTTTAATAGTGTTCTTTTAGTTTTTGTTTTACATTAACGACTTATTAGTCATTATGATTTTATATAATTTTACATCAAAGAATCCCAAAAGTCAGGAGAGTGAGTTCACTATTTCAAGATGATTTAGAAGGAAAAGGTAAAATAAAATATATTTTCTTAGAATTTACTTAATCAGTGGAGCACCCAGCCATTTACTTTATGGGAGGCATTCAATAAAGGCTATAGAAAGAATTACATTTTGATAGAGAGAGCGGATTTGGGGTTGCACAGCCTCCTAAGCCCTGAGGGCCGAGAATATTTATGAATATTAAATACTTTTATAAATAATGTTGAGTAGTTTTATAGTACTTAAGTAATTTAAATAATACAAATGGTATCGAAGCTATTATTTATATGTTTTTTCAATTGTTAGTTTTGTGTGTAACGGTAAACATTTTGAATATTAGGCTTAAGTCTGAAGCCTGGTCTTAAAATGTAGCATATACATTTGACGCATCTTCAATGTTAGTTACACTTAATATTATTTAAATGTCTATAAACTTAATTTGTGGTGTTAAAGAAAGAGGGGAAGGGGGTCAAATACCCTGTTTACCCCTCTCTCCCTTGGGGGCACCAGTGCTTACAGCAAAATATATGTGTAAGTATCTTAACAATAAATCAATGACGTAGTGATAGAGTATTAATAGTCATAAATAATCTTTCTGATCTTAGTCAGAGTTTACACATCTAAATAGCTTTTGGAACATAAAATCTCAAGTTGCGATACTCGTTTGTTTCCAAGCAGCGTTGTGTGAGATAAGCTAGGCTTTATAAAATAGTTTTAATTGCAACGTGAGTTGGACAATCCACCTGATTCCCTCTCACCAAGATCTAGATGGACGCTTGATCGATGTACCACTTCATTTTACTCTTGTTATGATTGTTTGCTTTTAGTATTGCTAACCGTGTGCTTTTAATTACACTAGGCTAATTGAATAGGATGTCTCTCTTATGCATTCAGAAATCTGCCCATACCACTCTTAGCCCCGACATTAATATTTACTTAATTTTCTAACCATGTAGATATAATTACAATTTGAGGACCGCCCATGTATTCTAGTGGTCATAGGTTCTGGTTACGGACCCAGAGGTCCCGAGTTTTATTCCCGGTGCGTCCAGATTATCTGAGAAGCAGTGGGTCTGGAACGGGCTAGATTCAGCCTAGAGTGGATAATTAAGGAGCTACTCGAATAAAGTAGTAGTGGCTCCGGTATGTAAAGCCGAACTTAATGGCTGGAGTCATCGTTGTGCTGACCACATGACACCCTCTATCCGTAAGATTTGGCACTAATTCGCCAAATAGTTTGGTAGCCCCTCGGTTGGTATAGCCTGAATGCGGGCTGACACCATGGAGTTACTTTTATTACATTTTGAGTGGATGGTAATCATTGTTATGAATAAATAAAAGAAGAGAGAATATGGGA